>CM034147.1:107897943-108179017 GCA_019776745.2 Taxus chinensis | reverse complement strand
TGTTCCATGCATCTTGAAATAGAATCAAGCTCATTTGGTTTGGTCATTACCTCCTCTTAAAGATGCCTTCCCCTTTTTAGTCTGGTCCATGACTTAAAAGTATCAAAATAACATGTTCTCAATTGTACACTTATGGGATATTCTTGAGTCAAACTTCCTACAAAACTAGATGCTTCATGCCAAACAGACATCTAGACCTCTAAAGTTATAAATAGAATGCTCCCTCGAAGGACAGCTATGTGCAAAGCCACTTCTACTATTATAAATAGACTGCTCCCTCGAAGGACAGCTATACACAAAAATCTCATCTGCTACTATAAATAGACTACTCCCTTGAAGGACAGCTATACAAAGTCAGCCTTTATCAGAAGCTTCTCACATTGATCAGCTTCGTGAAGACCTCAAGTACAACAAAATGCATATCCCCTATGGATTTCCCGCATCGATCAGTATATATCCAGAAAAATAAAAGTAGTATTCCAAAGCACTTTTGAGTCATGGACTTGTCTATTTAGGTTTGGTTTTCTTTCGTTAGAATAATCACCTTATAATAAGCTCTCTGTACCCCAGCTATACCAGCCACCTCGCCTCACCATTCGTCTATGCAACAAAACTCAAGGGACGTGACGTATATCTGATATATTGTGATTATACGACTCTTTTCACCTATCGACTTCTCGCCTATGCAAGGCACCTAGGGATTCAAGCCCATCCTATGTTAATATGTGGTTTGTTTAGCTCTTCTCAACTACGGGACAATTTTTCCTCTTTTACTCGACTCTAGGATTGTGTGTTGACCTTAATTAGGACACGATTCCCTACTACTTGGGTAAGATAACTTTCGTTTCACCTATACCTACACCAACATCGCCCGTCCCTTACCAACACCAATAACATTACCCTACCAATATCAATATTTTTACTAGCCAACAAATTGCCTAACTATAATCAAATTGCCTGAATTCACCTCTCCCTGGTCCTAAGGGAGAACTACATCGGTCTGAGGCCCCTCCTTGCTTTGTGCAATGGGCTATGTAGGTAGCACTTCGGAGACATGGGGTCTCCCAAGGTTAGCTCGACCATCCCCTACTATAACCTATCGTGTATTGTAAATATAAATATTTTTGTGTATTTCTATTTTGACAACATTCATCTTTATCCTTTTTTCAAAACAACATAAAACATTCAAAACACAACCATTCTTATTATTATCATAACTCAAATCAACATACATATTTAGTTTTATTTAGATGTTAAACAAATACATCTTCTCTATCATCGACACGCAGGTCGGCATCCTTATTTATTCTTATACTCTTATGAAATTCACTTAGACCCTTGCACCTCCTTCCGAATCAGGTGGTGATTGTGATGGTCGATGCCACTCACTTGGCCTCTCCATCCTTAAAGGTGCCACTGCTATTGGTTCCTCCCACTGATCCACCAACATCTCCTGTAACATACGAATACGTCCTCTTGCGTGGAGGAATCTTGCCTCTAGTCTCTCCACTCGTGACTCTGTAGCCGCTAACAATCCCATTGTCTCATTCACCTGCGTTTGGAGTTGATCAACTAAACCCTGGAGACAATCTCTCTCTGTTGTAATCACAGCTATGTCAGGATGATCACGTACACCTCGCAGCTCTACTACCCACCATAATCTATAGGCCTCTGTCGCTCCTACATCCATTACCTTGCGATCGGATGCTATCTCCTCTAGCCCTTCTAGAGGTGTTGGCCAGGGAGGTGAGAATGTTGCCTCGGCGTCGATCCTCATGTATGGTCTATAAGCCATAGGTATATCCTAAACAAATCTGAATTGTCACCGCACGTGATCTAGAGGAATCCTCTCGTACTCACCTGGCCTGTGCCGTGCGATCCACCTCAATCGCTCTACACCCCTCAACTCCTCAGCTATGTGCTCCGTCACCATATAGTTCCCGTAAGGTCTCCAAAAAATATTTGCAATCGTCACCATCTCCCATACCTGCCTATAATACTCGATGTCATCTATCATGGCCTAGGATCTCGCCTCTTATTCTATCTGGACCTATCGTCTGAATCCCAACCTCTGCACGCTTGTCTCTCCTGACTGGATGGGTCGGCCTATCGATCGCACACAAACAATGTGCTCATAGGCCCAACAATGTAATAGGTATGAACAATCCAGTGTCATCCTGTGTTTTCACCTGCAGGCCCATAAACCCCTGTATAACTCCACCAGATATGCAGGTGCCCATGTGAAAGTCACACTCCTTTCTATCATTTCCCAAATAACCCTCATCAATGCTTTTGGAAATCTTCCCCCCTCCACCCTCGGTAATGCATAATACCCTACCGCTATCATTAATACCACTGCCAACCTCGTTTCCTCAGGGTGTGTTGCATACATTGTACCATAAGTGAATGTCAAACCTTGCTGTGTCAAATCTCATGCAGCTGAACCAAATACTATTGTTATCGCTCCCTGCCCTGCGCTAGGCAACACTTGATACACTAGTCTTCTTGTAATTGGGAGCCTCAAAATTCTAAACACATCTTCCAACATCACTGTCATCTCCCTTGTTGGCAGATAGAAGGTATTATTTTCTAGATTCCACCTCTCAATCAACGCCTGCAACATAGCATGATTGTGTGTGATTCATGAATAATAGCGGATCCCACTTAACCCCACACGGTTTATCAATGCCCATTCAGCTGGTGTTACATCTGCTTGGATTCATGACAAAAAAGCTGGCACACTATCATTCATCCTCAACCCTGCCTCTTCCTGCATACATCAAAACGACACACAACCATTCAATAAATTAAATCCCCAAGTGTTTTTTCTCACATTCTGGAAATTCCTACAGTAACCGGTATCGGTTATAGATAACCGATACCGGTTATCTCTAAACGATATCAGTCACTGTCAATCCTATACAGCCTGCTTAAAACCACCACCTACGATAATATTTTTGCTCGTTTACTCCTCTCTATACCTATAAACATACATGAACACCCTTCTTACCTACCCCATAACATTCACTCTATCCCAAACCATTGCCTATCACCTTTTCTTTCTCATCTCTACCCTCTTACCTTCTCTCAGCCTATTCATCAAAAAAATGCAAGAATTAAAATACAACCAAACAGTTTACCTCTCAAGATGCAGCATCTTGGGGTGGAACTTGTCTTCCCTCTCGTCCCTACCTGTTGGATGTTTCTCCTCATCCAGCCATGCTCATCACCCTCTTCAAATATAACTTACCTTTCTACCTTCCTAATCTCAGCCCACACTCACTTTATCTGTCTCTTTCCTCCATATCACTCAATTCTTTCATGCAATTACCTGTATCAGTCATCAAACAGCGTCACATTCGTGTATTTAACTTGTTGCATGACTCTAAAAATAAGAACTCTAAAAATAATACCTTAAGTTGCCGCCCAAGCTTTTCTATTTTTAGAAAAGCTCGTTTTGGCATAACCGGTATCGGTTACCTAACCGATATCAGTCCACAATCTACCGACATCGATTAGCTAACTGATATCGGTCACATGCCTCTTTTTTCTTAAAACTGGGCCTTTTCTTTATTTTTTGCAAATTTTTGTGGCGCCCGCATCTTTTTCCTGCAAAACGACAGCATTATCAATATTTTTCATCAAAATCACATCAATATGCCATCACAATTTCATCAACATCATCTATCTACAATAAAACAAACATCAACAAAATGCGTACGACATTGTAATATCTACATCAAACCCATCAGTATATACACCATTTGGATCTAACTCATCATCTATACACATTAAATTTCAAAAACCATCGACAAAACACGTAAAACATTTTATACACAGCATGTGGATCAAAATCATCATCTCTATATATATCAATATTTCAAATATATAACTTGCCCTGCATGGGGGCCTTTGTGATCTCAAAATAATACAAGGCCGGAAAGCAGGCCGCAATGACTGTCAAAATCTCAACTCGGCTCGCAGGCTGGTCTCTCATGTCAAAAATATACTCGGCTTGCAAGCCGGTATCAACTATACAACCTATACTCGACTCACAGGCCAGTATCAACTATACAACCTGTACTTGGCTCGCAGGCTGGTATATACAACAAGAATGAATAATTGAATCATATGTGGGCACGCAGGCCTCTATATACATACCCGGTTCGCAGACCGGTGTCTATGTCCAAAATCTAAAAACCCCTCTCTGCTCTAGGGATATCTCAACTCTCCCCACCACCCTCAGCCCCTCTCACTGCTGGTCCCTGTGCTGGCTCTCGCCACATCCTTATCACCGAACCATCAGCTGTGGCTATGCCCCCCTGGGATCTCTGGCTCTGGAGGTCTCGGCTCGGTGTGCTGCATATGGCTGATAGTCAGCCCAGGTACCATCAAGGACATCCTGATAATACAGGGCCTCTGCTCTCACCTCCATATAACGGGACCGTGCAACCATGGCTACTGGGGCTGGTCCCCCGACTCCTAATAGCAGTGGCCCCTACCCTGCTGGTATACCCTATGCCTGTGGTGGCACCTGTACCTGTGCCTATGCCTATGGCTGTGCAGGTGCCTGTGCCGGTACCTGTGGCTACGCTGGTGCCTGGTGCTGTGCCTAAGCCTGTGCCTGGGCTAACTACCCCTGTAATACCCCGATCTGTGCCTGTGCAGCAGCAAGCTGCCACTGTAACAACTGCACCTATCCTAGGAGGCGGTCCCTCTCTGCTGTAACAGCCACCAAATCTGGCTATGCAGGCTATGCTATCCTAGCTACTCTCTGACCTACCCACCAAACCAAAAATGAACCTGTACACTTGGCGTCATCCACTGTATCATCTGCCAGCCTCTCTGCTACCCAATCTGGGTCAACGGGCTGCGGAGCAGGCAGTGGGGCCTCTACACCATCCCTTAGGTACTGTGGGAAGGGAGGTGGCTCATCCTGTTGCAGCCCCAACTGCTGTCTTACCCTCTCTAGGGGTATCCGCTCATACTCTCTGGGCCTCCATCCAGCTATCCAGAATGTATACTGGATCCAGCGCATCTGTGCTCGGGCTCCTCCTCAGGGTTGATGGCCTCTGTAGGGCCTCCATATAATTTCCAGTGTGGTCACGCCCTCTAGCATATGACGGTAGTAAGCTACATCCCATCCTGCGAGCACCACTCGTGGTTGGCCCACGATGCCCAACCACCTCTGAAAGCCATACCTGTATATAACCTGTGGCCCTGGCTGCTGGGGCAGCCCTACTGGTCATATACATATGATGTGCTCATATGCCCAGAAGTGTAACAAAAAGGTGGAGAAAATCCCAAATCACCTCATCCGGCGATAACCCCACATCTCTCTGTATAGCTACAACAGATATACTGGTGCCCAGGCATAGCACGTATGCTCATCTACCATCTCGTGCAGCACTCCCATCAAATCCCATGGGAAGCGAGCTCCCTCTGAGTCCGAGAGGGCGAAGCAGGTGATACCTATCATCATCAACATGACAAGCCATGTCTCATGTTTGTGGGCGCAATACATGTCCCCATAGGTAATGCTCACACTGTGATAAGTCAATAATGCGGCTGCATCCCCAAATACCTGAAGGATATTGTCCATAGCCGTCTCCGCATCTACCTAGAATACTGCCTCCCCTATGATCGGCAGTCTCAGGATGCAATATACATCCTCCAGGGTAATAGTCATCTCTCTGGTAGGGAGATGTAAAACATTGGTCGCCGGATCCCATCTCTCGATGAGGGCAACCATAAGGCTATGGTCCCTATCCACAGCCCTATACCGCTAGACTCTGCTGAGTCCCACCTCACACATAATGGCCCACTGTGCTGCAGACACATGTGGCCGCATCCGTCTCAATAGCGGGGGCATCCGATCCCACATCGTAAGCTACTGACGTGCCTGCAAAAACAGCCCACTTCATTAGACCTACCCTTTACCACAACAACTACCTTAACCCTCTATACCCCCTTTTTACCAACCCAACCACACCCCGACTCTATAACACCCACCTATCTTACCCTAAAACATCTAGGATATCCCCTTTCCTATCAACTCTACCCCCTCCTTCTTCACCCCAAACAACAACCAAACACCAAAAAAACAAACACAACAACCAAAAACCCAAACAACAACAAACACAACACAACAAACAAACACAACAACCAAAAACCCAAAACAACAACAAAACCAAACAAAAAATTAAATAATCCTCACTAATGACCGGTAACGGTCACCCTTGACCGCCACCGGTCCCCTCCCCAACACGTCCTATACACCAGCGCCGGTCAACATACGATCAACGCCGGTCTACCCAAAATCCAAATTTTGCACATATTTGGTGACCGATGTCAGTCGCCTAGTGACCGACATCGGTCACTGTCCATGTCCGGAGCCAAACCCGACGCGGCCCCCCCAAACCCATTTTTGACTATTTCTACCCTTATACCCACTGGAAAACTATACAAACCTACCCACCCTACCGTTTTAGCCTAACTAACCCACCTACCCTCTCCATTTTTCAAACAACTTCAATTTATTCATTATTTTATTAAAAACTTGGATTCCTACCCAAAACCCAAATCTAGCTTAAAAACATTAAATTCACATAATTAGAGGTTTAGAGCCTACCGGTACGACAACACGTCGTCATGGTGGGATAGGTGGTGGTGGTCCAGCTGGTCCAGCACCTCCTGCTCCTCCTGGCTATGCCATGGCTCCAAATCTCCTCAGCTGGGTTCTCCACCAATCCAATTCTGCCTCCTACTCGCTGGGGTCTACCAATCACTCACTTCTCCACTCAAATAATGTCACCTCAGCCGACAAACTCACCAATATCACTAAAACACCTCAAACAACTAAATTTGGTTTTCAAATTGACAATGTGACAATGATAGGCTGTATTTTTCTTTTTATAGGTTTTTGACCTATAACCGATATCGGTTATATTGTGCCCTAAAGAACCGGTATCGGTCATCTAACCGATACCGGTCATAGCTAACCGATATCAGTTTAATACCTTTTTCACCACAATTTCTTCCCTTATTCACCAATCTCCCTTTCTCACCACATCCCCTAAACCCTCCTTTGCTACATAGCCTTTTTTGACTTCATTGACCACATTCACGGCCGCACCCAACCAACCAAGCCAAACCCAAGGCCGCAACCAACCATTTGGCCCAACCCAAGGCCGTAACCAACTAATCAGGCCCGACCCAAGGCCGTAACCACCCATTTGGCCCAACCCAAGGCTGCAACCAACCATTTGGCCAAGCCCAAGGCCGCAACTAACCAATCAGGCCCGACCTAAGGCCGCACCACTTAAATACCTCGCCCAAAACCCAAAACTTACAAATTTATCCACCCATCATGTAAATTTTTTGTTCAATCGAGCTCACCTGTTTATGTTTTAGCATGATTAGGGTACTTGATTTGATCAGTCGACCAACTTTTCCTAGACCGAGACCGTGATGTTTATCTCAACCAAACCAACCATTTGGTACTGCCAAACATGCCTAAATGTTCCTGTACCTTACCCATTATATCCCCTGGAGCTACTTCCTATGCCTTGGATACTAGGATTATATCACCCTTGTTTGGATAAACTATCGACCTTTGCCTATGCATTGCTTGTTTGCTCTTCAAATCATGTACCCTAGTCGCACTACTGCATTTCAATGTGCGTCTGCTTCCTTGGACCTACCCCACCATCTTACCATCATCTCAACACCATTTACCCTTTATCAACCCTATCCCTGATTTCATGCTACCTCAATCTGTGATAGATTTGAGGGGGATTACCTATACCCTTAACACGAGTAACCACTTCTTATTATTGTCAGTGCAGCTTTACAAGACAAGCTACATGACAACAAGGGGCTAATGTAGACACCAAATTTGTGTCTTATGACCCCCAGTGCCCCACATCTTATTTCGTAACCTAGCCTCATCACCTAAACCTTACACAATTATTTATTAATTACCTTATAATTAATAAATCCACATCTCCAAACCTGCCACCTCATTTCGCCACCTCATCATGACCTAGTCCTATTCCTAAACTAACCTAATTAAGACCTATAACTTGGTCTACATCCACACCCATGACTAATTACTCCTCACCCGCACCAAAATCAACCTAATAATGACTTGACCAAGCCCACAACTAATTCCTACGCAGAAAAGGAGGGAAAGTTGGCTATTTTACTAAAAATAGCCCACTTTGACTTAACCGATATCAGTTCCTACTCGACCGCCGTCGGTTACGTAACCGCCATTGGTTCCCTATAAATGACCTCCCCCAACCAAAAACAAAGGGTTGGATTTTCATTGATCGGAACCAGGGAATTGATTAGAAGGATCAGGAATTCACTTGCTCAAGCAGAGACAAGTGAAGGAAAGAGAAGAGTTTGCAGAGGAGGACATCAAACCCAAGACTGCAACTGAGTAACCGGAGCCTAGTGACACTCATCTCAGCATTGGGAGAGAAGATAGCTCATCTTTGATTGTTTGATCATCCTACCTGAGCCTTGCCTTCGTTATCATAGTCCTTGAACTTGTATCTTCATCAGGAACTAGTAAGTAGTGTCTTACATGTTCTTTTAATAACATTTCTTGGATTTCTGAATCACAGTAATTACAAGTCTATTCTTATATCTACTACCGGGTAACACCCTCCATCTAACTGCCATTCCTATACCCCTACATTTCCCCCAAGAATAGCCTGCATACTCTCTGAGTCTTCTCCATCACCCCATTACCTATCCCCAATAATTTACCAGCCTTATAAACACCATAGACACCTTATTTTCAACCTTCACTAAAATCCCCTAAACCACTGCCCCTACCGATATCGGTTAGTAGAAACCGGTACCGGTACCGGTGACAGTGACCGGCATCAGTCACTATTATTCAAAACCAAAACTAGCCCTTTCCTCTATTGTTTTAACAAGGAAATTAAATTGTAATCTGGTAATAGCTTTTTTGTTAGAATTTGTGTTAATTCATATTAGTAGGGGAACTAACCACCTTCGAAAGTAAGTTTAATACTTCCTGGGCCCAAGGTAGTTCCCTCATTTATTATCTAATTAGAATCTGGTGGTCTTGTATTCTTACTTGCAGGTAGTCCTTCCCAGACAAAAAGGAGTTCTTTACAATCGATCTGATCTCTCTCTATGATACGCACACACCCTCTCAACATTCAACAGGTATTCCTCCTAGCCCTAACCCTTATCTATTTCTCAAAGGAATGAAAGGATAGAAGTAACTCTATTCCAAGAATGGAAGCATTTCTGTGTGAAACAATGAGCCACCATGAACTCTCCTAACAGAATATGATGGTCTCATTTAGGATGTGTGTACCCCTATCACTAGTTAAGATTAATGAGAATCCATACCTTGTAATAATATTTTCCCATAGAAACTTGGCTGTTATATCCATTGTACAATCCTCAATAGGCACTACTTCTACCCTTCTTTTCAAATAATCCATGCAAGTTATTACATAGTGTGATCCCATCCTACAAGTGGCTAGTGAAATGGGGCCTACAAAATATATGGCCCACTTTTCAAATGGCCTTGTACTTGGAATAGGGCGCAAAGGCATTTCATCCCTCCACCCTGGTTTTCCAAGGTACTGACAATGATCACATGCCTTGCAATACTCTTTGCAATCTTGATATAGGGTCTCCCACCATAACCCAACTTGTAATATCTTACATGCAGTGGTGTCCCCTATATAGTGTCTACCTGCAATTCTTCCATGTGCCTCCTCAGTAATATCTAGGCACTCATGTTCTAGTACGCACCGGCACAACACTTCATCATGGCCTAGCTTGTATAAATCACCGCTAACCAGCATGTAGGGTGTGATGTGTATGGCTAACTACTTCCTTTCTAATGCTTTCATCCCTTCTAGTGCCACACCCATTTTGAGAAACACCACAATATCCTCTAATTCTGAGGGCATGTGCCACAACCTAAATAGTTTAGTATCTGGCATGGTATCCTCAATGTTTTGTGTGTCCTCTCCTGAGTCAATTCTAAAAAGTGATCGGATCCGGAATTACTCTTTCCTAGCTTGAAAACTACTGTGAACTTAAATTCTTGGAATAGCAGGACCCATCAACATATGTGCCCTTGTAGAATGGGCTTATTTACTAAGTATTTTAATTCCATGTGGTCTGTGTAGGATACAAATGGTGGTGCCAATATAGTTTTCCTGAACTTGTCCAGCGCATAGACCATGGATAGTGCTTTGTGCTTAGTAGCGGTGTAATTTTGTTCTACTGATGTTAACTTTCTACTTGTAAAAAACAAGGGGTGGTCAACAACCCCTTCACCAGGTTGGGTCAACACTGCTCTAACATCTATACTAGAGGCATCCACATGAACTTGGAAAGGCTTATCCCAAATAGGGAAATGGATTATGGGTGCTGTGATAAACCTATCCTTCAAAGTGTCAAATTTCGTCTGTTGTGCCTCTCCCCAATGAAAGTTACTCTTATGTTTCAAGCAATTCCTCCGAGGGCATGCGGTGATCTTGGCATATCCCTTGATGAAATTCCTATAATAACCCTGTATGCCCAAGGAGTCTGTGCACGCATTGCACTTTGACTAGTAGGCTCCCCTAATCCTATAATGGATTGTAACTTTAGCAGGGATCTACTAGCAAACCTTATTTACATATAATGTGTCCTAACAGGGTTCTGAAATGGAGTAGCAAAGATACATGTTTCTTAATGTTGTAGGGATATCCTCAATTGTCTAGCATCTCTCAAACATCACTCCTTATGTTTTCATAATGGTCTTTCACCAGATCCATACATAGTCCAGTAATCCAGGTAAACTTGACATAAACTTATGGATGAAGTCTTGAAATGCTTTTACCACAATGTGTGAGAACACAGTAGGAGCATTATTTAATACAAAAGGCATAACCGTATAGGTATGACCATATAGGTAAAACTCCCACATTCAATTGTGAAATTTATCTTTCTCTGGTGTTCCTTTGTAATCCTGGCTTGGTGGTAGCCTGCAGAACCCATCTGTGAAAGAGTAGACTTCGCAGCCGGACTACTCCCTCTAAGATTTCTTCAGTAAAGAGGGTTTGGGAAAGGATCGATGACACACTACTACATTCAAGTCCCTGTAGTCAACATAGATCATTATCCTCTCATCCCGCTTCATGCTAATGACCATTGGGCTTATCCACTTCTAGATTCTTTTATTAGCCTCAATGATATTTGACATGACTATCACCTTGTCTATTTCTTCCTTGACCCGTATGTGTACAAGTTTGGATTCAGACTGATAAGGCCTCTTCTAGAATCAGACGCGCACCTTCCTTAAAATTTATCTTCATCTCCCCCAAGGAATGGTGAACCCCTTCGAGTTCATGGTACCCATGAGGGAACAAATATCTTGGAACTCGTGTAATAGATCAATGATCTTTAAAACCTCCCTTTCCAACCAATAGTCACCAATGATATCTTCCTTAGGTTCTACCTCCATTACCCGATGTTAACCTTCTTTGTTTTTAAGGCCTCGTGGTAGGCACACATGCTTGCTCATAAACACTATTTATGACTTCATGCACGTACCCTCCATAGAGTGGTTGACGTCAAAAGTCCTCCATCTCCTCTTTTTCTACTGACATACACCATTTTTCCTTTTTCTTTTTCCATGGCCACGTGCACTCAAGTTGTATCTCCTCTGATTCTTCCTTCATTGAGGCACGTTACTCCAAACTAAGGATCACCTAGTAATTATAGTAGCCTATCCTCTGCCATAGCGCTATCCCCCATCATAAGGCACTTGATCACTTGTAACACCTTATCCACATGATGGCTTTGGTACTCCTAATACTCGAAAATCTTGAATGAATATCAGCTGCCAACTCTTCCCAATTACCCGTCTGGACAACGCATCTTTTTAAGTGACATGTACCAGAGTGTGCACACAACCTTGTAAGTGTGGAATACAAATTATGCACCCATAACAAAGGTGGTAATGCTTCTACGCTTCCTCATACCCAGGCCTTCTTTTCATTCTTGGATATGGAGCAATGAAGTGGTCTCCTTTCCATATGGTAGTCTTATATGACTGTGGGCCCGTTGCTCCCAGAAAACCTATGATAGAAAATGTGAAATCCTTACCTCACACCACTCCAAGAGGTTCTCCCGATGTGTAGCCCACTAGCTACGCTACAGTCCCAAGTAGGTATATAACTCAAGCATTCCTCTCCTTTTGTCCTCATTTTTCCACTGAGCTTCCATCGTCCTATAAGAAAATTTAAGGATATGCCCCTCTAGATTAACTTGGAGCAACTTCTTTCCTCCTAGGTGCTTAACTAAGTGCACCTTTATCACTCTTGTTACATATCCTCTTAACTTTCACCCAATTAAATCATAAGTCCCATGCACCTAATTGTCACATGCCATGCTAGTGGTATCACTCACAAACTGAGCATCTTCAAACTGAATAACTCCCTCTATGGGGTGAATTATCTCAAGATCTCTGATGGAGCGTACATAGATTCTATCAAGGACTTCTTCTCCTAAGGGCTTGGTATAGGGTGTTGAATTCTCATTTGTAAAAGGAATGACCACCCTTTCCTCCTTGTTCTCAAAACTTATATAACCTTTGTTAAACTGCAGGTCAGCATTGGTCTTATAACACCATAAGTGCCCAAGCAATGCTGGAAAATTGTCTGCCTCAGTGAGCACAAAAGACTTTGAAGTCTCCAGTAAACTTGGCCCCCTGAATGGTGATCAATGCATCCTTCAATACACCAATGGGAATTACCTTAGTTTTTTCCATATACAACAAATTCGAAGATGTTTGTAATGTGGGCCTTCCCATTTGATATCAGGCATCCAATGTAAGAACATTGACCTTTGCTCCCATGTCAATCAATATGTTACTTAGTTGCCAACCATCTACAACTACATTCAGTGTGATCTCTTTCTCATAGTCAAGGCTATGGGGAGGGAGGTTTACATGCAACACCTACCTTTTTTGTTCTGCTCCAACATGTGGCATATTCTCCCCGTAGCCATTCTCCTAACAAGGGAATAATATTATCTTTCCTTAACATTTTGCACACTTCCTTGACCTCATCTAGGTCCTTCTGCAGAGCTTTAGCATTCCTCCTTTACTCCTACCTAGACTTCTCCTTTGGACATTGGATTTCTCCCTATAAACTCCAAATGTCATTCATTTTCTCTTGATACACTTCCTTCTGGTGGGTAGGGTCTAAATACTTCCTGTGCACCACTTCTTCTCTTGAGACTAGGGTCCCTTTCCTTGGTACTTCCTTGGCATGTGCATTCTCTTCTCATGTTATCACCAAAACAGGTTCTAACCCTGACTCATGCGCTACTCTAGGCTTTCACTATGTGTCGGCCTTCTTTATACTCACCATCCCAGTGCCTTTGTCTTCCCAGTGTTACTGGCTCATGTGATCAAACAACTCATGACACTCCTCATACTTATGCTTCTTCCTGCACTATGAGCACTACAATAAATCTATACACTCATGCCTGAAATTTTCTGTAGATCCATAGATATATAAGGTTCCTTGGGAACTCACTTCTTCCTCCTCCACGGTTACTGTGACCATGGGATCCTTCAAGAAAACATTTCCCATGTGCCCCTCCATCCGTGTGTCCTTCATAATGGCAATTATATTCCTTGGAACTAATGGAAAGGTTAGTATGGCACACACCATGGTTAATGGCCTCATGGATTTTATCAATAAGCCTACAATCCTTAGTATCATGGGCCATAAAGGTGCAGATCTTGCAATAGCAAAACACATTTTTCTGGATTACGTGCTAAAATAAGGGACATCTATTCACATCATGGTACTCGTGACAAATTTCACAATCTACTATTATGGTGTGTACTAACTTTCGGGGGAAATTATCCTTGGCATGCCCCTTTACTTCACAATCCTTGCACCAAATACCACTACGCATCTTATGTACAGGGTTTGTAGACATCTTCTCTAACTTCTTGGCCATGGTAGAGATTTGAGCTTGCAGACAAGGGCTGACACCAGTATCAACACTTCTAAATCCTTCAGCATGTAAGGTAGCCTCTAGAGCCTCGCACGTGTTAGTGAATGTTTTATGTGACAATGCCCTCCTAAATGGAGTGATCAACCCTCAAAAAAAACCTCAAGCATGTTGTGAAGCTTGAATGTCATGTGATAGTTTTGACAAGAGATTTTTAAACCATGCATCATACTCTCGCACACTCTTTGTCATTCCTTGATGGATCTCCTACAAAGTGTTAATGTTCTTCTACTCAAACTTTGGTATATGAAACTTTGTTAGGAAGGAATTATTCAATGTGGTGTAGTTTGAAATCATCTGATAGGGTTCATACTTCCTATACCAGTTATGCGCGTGCCCTTACAAATTTGTTGCAAACTAACTTGCCTTCCGCTTCGGGGTAGTGATCCCCTTCACACTCCATAGTAAGTCACACTTGTGAACGTGTTTTGTAGCATCCTCTATACCTTGTTAATCTGGAAAGTGTAAAAACATTTCAAAGAACACCTAAGGAAATGGTTGAGGCCCCTATCCTCCATATCCAGATCCTTGGTTCCCTATGGTGTTTCCTCTGGTGTTCCCTCCACCAAATTCTTAGTTCCCTCTAGTGTTTCCTTTGATGTTCCCTCCACCAGATCCACCAGGTCCTGTGCCTCCAGATCCACCAGTTCCACCTCTATATCCTCCTATAACTAGTAATGGGACTAAAGTGGTCATGACCAATGTCCCCAACCTCCCACTGAACTGTGCACCAATGGTCTACAAGATTTCTCCACTACCAGAAGTGTATCCTGCGCCACTCCCAGATGCATTGCCCAAACATTGTGTACTTGCACTTTGTCCAAACTTCCTCCAAACACCGGAATGGTATGTGCAGTCATGCATGTTCCAAATAAAAAATTATACCTCCTAGGTGCCAATTGATCACTCCCACCGATACTAACTGGGTTATCAATATTTCTCCCTTAATTTAGAAAACCAAGCGCTAGCGGTTGGTCGTCAGGTGGGTTCATATGCACGATGACATATCTTCTTTCTCCATGTGATGAACTCTCATCAGAAGTTGAAGGGGCTTCTCTTCCACACTTTCCAAGCTAGGGAAGCCCAGACTACAATCTCCACATCCTCCATGTGAACTTCAACACCCTCTCGCATGTCTACCTCCATAGATCCATCACACTTGCAACCTCGGCATTATCTAGTCATCTCCCTTTCACGAGCTTCATTATACTTGAGTCATCTCTCCTCCTTTCCTTCTTAACTGTAATGTCTGCCATCTTCCTCCACCCTAGCTTCCTCACCTAGTGCTCAGAGTAGATTATCCATCCATGGGGAATGCTTCTAAACTCAAATTAACAACCAAGATCTTCATAGCCAGAGGAATGACACTCAGAAATGATCCTTTAGGCTCCCTTAGAAACTTTGACTCAACAACTTCTGGGTAATTATACGTTGAAATAGTGTATTCTAAAGTGTAACTGGCTTGCACTCCCTTCCACTAGTGATCAATAGCACACATCTAAGTCAAATCTGTGTTCTACAAAGCCTTGATATTCATCTTGGGTCCACACACACAATAAATAAATAGAATACCAATCTTGATATGATGTGTAGCTTGCGGACGACTCTTATATTCAACGCGCCTTACCATCTGAAACTCAAACCATGTTGAATGAGTCGACTATAGAAATCAACATCCACACAGAGGATGATCCTCACATTGTGAAGATCAGGAATCTCTTACCACGCATCAGAACAAAATGGCCTTCACTACCTTCCTCCGTGCCCGCAACAAGCTTTCGCTTGGTCTACGCTGACATGCCAGGAATTGATCCTGACATTGCTGTCCATAACATTACCTGAAACCTGATTCAAACCAGTTAAACAGAAACTAAGAAAAATGCATCCACGCATTGCCCTCTTGGTCAAAGAAGAGCTTCAACGACTCCTTTCTGTTTCCTTCATCTTACCTATTGACTATCCTCAATGGATTTCTAACATCGTACCTGTCACTAAAGCGACGGGGGGAACTTCGGATATGTACGGATTTTGGGACCTTAACCTCGCTTTGCCCAAAGGATGACTTTCCCCCCTACCTAGTATTGATCAACTTGTTGATCTCACTGCGGGCCATGAGATGCTTTCTCTCATGGATGGCTTCTCGGGATACAATCAAATTTTGGTAGCCCCGGCCGATCAACATAAAACCACCTTCATAACTCCTTGGGGAACCTTCTGCTATCGTGTCATGCCGTTTTGGCCTTAAGAATGCTGGTGTGACCTATCAGCGGGCTATGACTTACATTTTTCATGACATTATGCACACTATCCTTGAGGATTATGTCGATGATCTTCTTGGAAAATCTAAACATCGCAGTGAACATCTCGATGTTTTAACCATTATTTTCGATCACCTGTTACAATATTGTGTTCGTCTTCAACCAAAGAAATGTGTCTTTGGTGTCCTTTCGGGAAAACTCCTTGGTTTTATTGTCTCTTTGCGTGGCATCGAGGTCGATCCATCCAGCTAAAGTCAAAGCTATCCTAGAAATGCCCCCACCCACTAACCTCAAACAATTGCGTAGTTTTACAAGGAAAACTCCAATCTATCCGGGTTTCATCTCACAACTCTCGGATCGATGTCAACTTTCCATCATCTCCTTAAAAAGGACATTGTCTTTCAATGGAGCGAAGAGTGCCACCAAGCCTTTGAGGCTCTTAAAGCCTATCTCTTGCAGCCACCGTGCTTGCTTATCCCACCTCAGGACGATCGCCCTTTCTACCTTTACCTTTCTACCTTTGCCACCGACCATGCTGTAGGAGCCATGCTCGCACATCGTGACTCCGAGCATCGAGAACAAGCCGTTATTACATAAGTCGTACTCTGGTGGATTATGAGACTAGGTATACACATGTAGAAAAGTTGTGCCTAGCCCTATCATTCGTGGCCACCAAACTCCGACACTACCTCCTGAATCACAAAACTTTTGTCATCACCAATGCGGACCCCATCCATTATATGTATGCCAAACCTCATCTAAACCAACGCATCGCCCGATGGCTTATGCTCCTCCGACCTCGACCTTGACCTTGAGTTTGTACACCAGAAATCAATCAAAGGACAAACTATCGCAGACCAACTCGCGGAAGCCCCTTTACCTGGGGAAATAATTTACCAATTTTACTTTCCCTGAGAAACTCATTGCCACTCTTTCACTCAATGAGGAGTCATATCCAATAACCCTCTTCTTCGATGGATCCAAACGCCAGCGAGGTGGAGGGGTTGGCATTGTTCTCATTCCTCTAGATGCTTAACCTATGCCTCTTTCATTTCCGGCTCGATTTCCCCTGCACTAATAATACAGTGGAATACGAGGCCCTTGTTTTGGGTCTCCAGGTTGCGTTACACTTAGGTGTAAAATCTATTAACATTTTTCGGTGACTCTCAACTGGTAGTCAATCAAGTTATGGGCATCTACCAATGTAAAAATGAGGAACTTCAAAAGTACAAACATTACGTGGATTCACTTTTGACCTTATTTACTCATTATTCTTCTATCCAAACCATTCCCCCGCTCAACTAATAAATTTACAGATACTATGGCTTGCTTAGCCTCGCAAATTCCTACCTCACCAACTGACTCTGACATATTTGTCTTGGTCCAACAACTCTTTGCCCCATCTTACTCAGCCCCGGATGTTTGTATGGTAAATAATGTGTCTGCTGAATTCGCAGGATACTTGGTATCACCAATTTCATGACTACCTTACAACCTCTGTTCTCCCACCTGACCTTACTAGTAACGGCAAACGTGCTTTTCTTAAAAGTGTTTCTCATTATGTCATCATGGGGGGACTCCTCTATAAACGTGGCTTTGATGGCATCCTCCTTCGATGTCTAACCGGCGCGGATGGAGGTCACCTATACCATCCAACAAGTCCATGACGGTATTTGTGGTGGACATTTTAGTGGCCTTGCCGTGGCCAAACGGGATCCTTCGCCTAGGCTATTATTGGCCTACTCTTAATAACGACTGCTACGAATATGTTAAGCATTGTGTTATGTGTCAACAACATGCCAACCTTCAACATACTCCTAGCCATCCGCTACAGGTCGCACGAGATCTTTGGCCTTTTCTCAATGGGGTTTAGACCTTATTGGTGAGATTCACCCACCCTCTTCGCAACGTCACCATTGGATAATCACAGCAACCGAATATTACACTAAATGGGTGGAGGCCATTCCACTCATTTCAAAAAAAAAAAAAAATTGTAGATTCATTAACCATCACATTATCTTTCGTTTTGGTGTTCCTCATCGCCTGATAACAGATAATGGAAAATCTTTCAAAAAAAAAGTTGTTACAAGACCTTTGTGACAACTTTGGTATCAAACTTAGCTTCTCATCACCTTACTATCCACAAGCAAATGGTCAAGCCGAATCTTCTAACAAAACCCTGACCAAAATTCTCATGAAAGTCGTTAACGATTCTGGAAAAAATTGCCTGATCACATCCCCTTTGCCCTTTTGGCTTATCGGTACCAGCATTCGTACCTCCACTAATGCCACCCCATTTTCTTTAGTATATGGTACCGAGGCTGTCTTGCCTCTCGAAATACAAATACCCTCCCTAAGAATATCTCTTCAGGATATTCTCACCAATGATGATTTTATGCCAAGAGCGGTTAGCCCAATTGGAGCTTCTTGACGAGCGTCGTCTTACAGCTCTTGACCACCTTCAAATCTATCAAAAGCGCATCAAGCGTGCTTATGATAAGTGACTTCATGAGCGTACCTTTAAGGTTGGTGATCTTGTCCTCAAAGAGAATCAACATGTAACCAAACTAGAAAAGAGCAAACGTGGAAAATTTGCTCCTAATTGGATTGGGCCTTACATTATCACTCACTTACGGATCAGGCACTTACCGTTTAGCTTCGCTTAATGGTAAACCTGAGCCTGAACCCCTTAATGCCTTGCATCTTCGAGCCATTCTACTGTTGAATTTAGTGTTATATCACTTCTTATCTACCTTGCGCTCGTCCCTTGAGCTCATTTTACCACCTCATACACTTTTGTTTCATGCATCTCAAAATAGAATCAAGCTCACATGGTTTGGTCATCATGGTCATCCTCTCCTCTTAAAGATGCCTTCCCCTTTTTAGTCTGGTCCATGACTTAAAAGTATCAAAATAACATGTTCTCAATTATACACTTATGGGATATTCTTGAGTCAAACTTCCTACAAAACTAGATGCTTCATGCCCAAACGGACATCTAGACCTCTAAGTTATACATAGACTGCTCCCCCTCGAAGGACAGCTATGTGCAAAAAAAGCCCACTTCTACTATTATAAAAATAGACTGCTCCCTCGAAGGACAGCTATACACAAAAAATTGCATCTGCTACTATAAATAGACTGCTCCCTTGAAGGACAGCTATACAAAGTCAGCCCTTATCAGAAGCTTCTCTCGCATTGATCAGCTTCGTGAAGACCTCAAGAACAACAAAATACATATCCCATGTAGACTTCCCGCATCGATCAGTCTATATCCAAAAAATAAAAAGCAGTATTCCAAAGCACTTTTGAGTCATGGACTTGTCTATTTAGGTTTGGTTCTCTTTCGTCAGAATAATCACCTTATAACAAGTTCTCTGCACCCCGATTATATCAACCACCTCACCTCACCATTCGTCAAAGCAACAAAACTCAAGGGACGTGACGTATATCTGATATATTGTGATTATACAACTCTTTTCACCTATCGACTTCTCGCATATGCAAGGTACCTAGGGATTCAAGCTCATCCGACATTATATATGTGGTTTGTTTAGCTCTTCTCAACTACGGGACACTTTTGCCTCTTTTTACTCGAATCTAGGATTATGTGTTGACCTTAATCAGGACGGTTCCCTACTACTTGGGTAAGCTAACTTTCGCTTCACCTATACCTATACCTAACCAACATCGCCAATTCCTTACCAACACCAACAACATTACCCTACCAATATCAAATATTTTTTTACCAAACAACAAATTGCCTAACCACAACCAAATTGCCTGAATTCACCTCTCCCTGGTCCTAAGGGAGAACTACATCGGTCTGAGGCCCCTCCTTGCTTTGTGCAATGGGCTATGTAGGCAGCACTTAGGAGACATGGGGTCTCCCAAGGTTAGCTCGACCATCCCCTACCATAACCTATCATGTGTTGTGTTTTTCCTTAAAAAAATATAAGTATTTTTTTCATGTATTTATATTGATAACACAACCACTTCTACAACCAACCATCACAGCCTGACCTAAGGCCACAACAACACCAAATCTTCCCAACCCAAGGCCACAACAACCAATTGGCCCAACCCAAGGCCGCAACAACCAACCGGCCGACCCAAGGCCACAACCAATCACTTGGCCCGACCCAAGGCCGCAACAAACCAATCGGCCCGACCTAAGGCCGCAACAAACCAATCGGCCCTACCCAAGGCCGCAACCAACCAATTTGGCCTAACCCAAGGCCGCGCAACAACCAATCGGCCGACCCCAAGGCTGCAACCAATCAATCAGGCCCACCCAAGGCCGCAACCAACCAATTTGGCCCGACCCAAGGCCACACCAACAATCAATTAGGACCCAAGGCCGCAACCAAGGCCACAACCAACCAATCCAGCCCATTGGCCCGACCCAGGCCGCACCCAACCAATTTGGCCCGACCCAAGGCCAACCAACCAACCAATTGGCCCTGACCCAAGGCCGCACCCAACCAATCAGGCCCGACCCAAGGCCGCAACCAACCAATCCGGCCGACCCAGGCCCACACCTAATCCATCGGCCTGACCCAAGGCCGCACCAATTACGTACCACGCCCAAGACCCGCAAATTACGATTTTATCCACCCATCATGTAGCTTTTTGTTCAATCGAGCTCACCTGTTCGTGTTTAGCATGATTAGGATACTTGAATTGATCAGCCAACCAACTTTTGCCTAGACCGAGACCGTGACGTTTATCTCAACCAAACCAAACCATTTGGTACTACCGAACATGCCTAAACGTTCCTGTACCTTACCCGTTATTCCCCTGGAGCTACTTCCTATGCCTTGGATACCAGGATTATATCACCCTTGTTTGGATAAACTATCGACCTTTGCCTATGAATTGCTTGTTTGCTCTTCAAATCATGTACCCTGGTCGCACTACTACATTTCAACATGTGCGTCTGCTTCCTTGAACTTACCCCACCATCTTCCCATCATCTCCAACACCATTCACCCTTTATCAACCCTATCCCTGATTTCATGTCGCCTCAATCTGTGATAGATTTGAGGGGGATTACCTATACCCTTAACTGGGGTAATCACTTCTTATTAATTGTCAGTGCAGCTTTACAAGACAAGCTACACGACAACAAGGGGCTAATGTAGACACCAAATTTGTGTCTTACGACACCCTGTGCCCCGCATCTCATTTCGCAACCTAACCTCACCACTAAACCTTACACAATTATTTATTAATTACCTTATAATTAATAAATCCACATCTCCAAAACCTACCACCTCATTTCACCACCTCATCATGACCTAGCCCTAAACCCTAAACTAACCTAATTAAGACCTATAACTTGGTCTACATCCACACACCCATGACTAATTATTCCTCCTCACCCGCACCAAAATCAACCTAATAATGACTTGACCAAGCCCACAACTAATCTCTCGGGAGAAAAGGAGGGAAAGTTGGCTATTTTACTAAAAATAGCCCACTTTGACTTAACCAACATCGGTTCCTACTCGACCGCCGTCGGTTACGTAACCACCATCGTTTCCCTGTAAATGACCTCCCCCAACCAAAAACAAAGGATCAGGAATTCATTTGGAAAAAAAAAACGATCCAAAATTCACTTGGTAGAGCGGAGGAGACAAGTGAAGAAAAGAGAAGAGCATCAAGCCGAAGACTGCAACTGAGCCACTAGATTGCTGTCACCCTCGTTCAAGCATTGGAAAAGATTAAGGATAGCTTCATCAGCTCATTTTCCAATACCAGATCATCCCAACTGAGCCTTACTGTCACTACCACATTCCTTGGACCTGAATCTTCATCAAGGATAAGTAAGTAGTGTCTGGTATGTTTTCTAAGCACCATTTCTTGAGCCTTTTGATTGATAGTAATTATAAGCTCACTCCTAGATCTACCACCTGCCAGCACCTTGAACTTGACCTTCATCCATACATCCTTGTATTGCCCAGAAGAAAATTTTATCACACTCTGAGTCTTCCCCGTCATCTCACTATTCCCCTCAGCCATCCACTAGTCTTACTTAACCCTACAACAATCACCCTGCAACCAACCTCTATCCAGAAGCACCTAGATTACTGACCCTACTGGTGTCGGTTATCCCCTACCGATAGCGGTTCTCTAATCGCAGTCGGTTATACAGTGACCGGCATCGGTCACTTTGACTTATACCCAAAACCTTCCTCTCACCCATTTGTCTCCTAACAATCTCACATGCAGTCTGGTTTATCCCTATAACTCGACCTCAACATATTGTTATCACCAAATCATAGCACACCTGGATGTTGATCAGATTTCTAGTTTGATCACTCTAAGCATCCAGTGTGATTGGATAACATGGGTACTATCTCCAAGTTGTGGGACTTGCTACTTGAGATAGACCTCCAGAGAAAGCTGGTTCTTGCTCCTAAACTACCTGCCACAATCTACTCTAATGCAGGATAAGCTAACTGTTCTAATCTAAATTTCCAAGGGACCAGGGAGAGAGAATGCATAAAATGAAAGCCTACACTAAAGCGGTGATACACCAGAAAAGGAGGGTGTGAGAGTAATCTCCAAATGTGTGAAATACAGCAAAAGCAAAAGTGCACACTAGAAGAGGTGATGACAGTTCACCATAATCAGCAAAATGCATTCACAACAATATTCCAAGCACACACAATGATAATGATTCCTGCAAGAACATAATAAATAGACACAATATACTTGTAGAAAGATTAAAGGGGCAAGAAGAATGCAAGGAAACACAGCAGGGGAAGATACATCCACAAACTGATATTTTATTGCTTCATGATATGCACAGTTCAATCTATTACAAGATAAGGGCCTGGATCACCATGCAAGGAGTCCACTACAAGGGCCTGCAACACACTGGCTTCACAAAGCAATTTTGACAGAGCTTTGTTACCAAAAAACTCTCCCGCTTTTACAATGAGCCCAAACACTCCAATTTATAGAAAAAATGAGAAGGAGAAGAGAAGGGAAAATGGAAATCCGAAATTTGTCCTTCAACCACCTGTAAGAGGCATTAAATTGAGTGGAATGTGTATACATTACTTGCAAAAGGCTCCCCATACTACTGTCCCATGTGCTGCAGCAGAGAAAGAATGATGACCATGCCTCTTAAATGCACTCCCAGCTACCAAATAAAACACTGTTCTGAACCCGGCCACGTTTTCTTAAAAATCTCAATCAATTTCTGATCAAATCTGAAATTTCTTGATTTTTGTGCATCGGGCTTGGAAACACGATTCCAACGGTACCAATTTTGTGCGATTTCGTTGAGAAATGCAAAAGTTATGGCCTTCTGAGTGCAGGCAGCTATTTTGGGCCTGGCAGGCGTTTTCTGTCATTTGACGGGGAAGAGCATCTACTGACTGGAGCCGAACACATTTCCTTTATTTAAGAAATTCACCAGATTCAGCCGGTTCGCGCCTTCTTGTCCCAACTGTCCTGGGACAAAAGTTCTCATTTCGGCCGGTTCGCCCGGTTCGCGTACTTTTGACCCGCGCGTCCCTTACTTTTTTTCGGCTGCCTTGACTCATTTCGCTCAGTTCGGTCGGTTCGCGTCTTCTTGTCCCGCTTTGTCCCAAAGGCGACCCTCTCAGCAGTTAGTCGATTTTTTTCTCTGTCGAACCAGAATTTCGCGCCCGCCGCGTACTTTTGTCCCATTTGTCCCTGCTGCAGGTTTGCGAAAACTGTTTGTGCTGATTTCGCCCGGTTCGGCCAGTTCGCGCTTTTTTTTGTCCCAAACGTCCCAGAGGTGACCTTGAGCGGGACTTAGCCAATTTTCACATTTTTTTTCTTGGATCAACCTATTTTCCTTCTGCAACCCTTTTTTTTGCATTTCTCAGAACTTACTCTCTTCCTCTTGGACAGGGGAGTTAGACAAATATGAGGGGACCCTAGAAACATGACTTTTTTGCCCTGACTCAAACTATTTTCCTGAGATTAAAGAATTTGATGCACGTTATCAAAATTTACCTTGGGGGTGAATTTTGGATAAAAAATTTGGCGACTCAGCGGGGTCATCTGCCTGTCAGATGAAGAACGGCCAGCTGCTTGTAGCAATCCATTGGGCATGGAGTCTGTCTGATAACCTCTCAGCTGATCTGAAATTTGAAAACCTGTGTCCTTGAGCCGTTATTGAATCATGCGTTGAGCTAGTTTTCCTGTAGCTGTAAATTCTTTTCCAGGAGCTTGATGAACTGCAACACGCACATCCTAGAAGCAATAGGACATGTGCACAAGCACTTAGGGAAATAAAAAACTACTCTAACAGCAGTACAATGTGCATAAGCACTTAGAGGAATGGAAAATCTAAATTAATATTTACAAGGGTGAAAGCTATCTTTCTAGTAGCAACGTTTGAGATAGATCCATTGACCAGAATCTGTAATTCTTCACCATCCAACTTAGCCAGTCGGAAAGCATTGCTACCTTTGCTTTCAATGATCATGTATGGGCCACTCCAGATGGCATCAAACTTGGAGTGCTTTCCTGCTTTGCATGATCAGCATCCCACTTCAATACCAAATCTCCAATTTGGAAATCTATCTAGCCTTGGCTTTCTTATCAAAACTCTTCTTGATCAGGGCTTGATCAATGCTCTCTATTGCCTATGGCTCATGCTCTCTTGTCTCTTCTAATTCCATTAGCTCTGCATACCTAATTTCCATAGGTTCAAACTCAGCCAGTTCCAACTGTTTCATGAGTTCCAGTGCTGGCAACTCGAGTGATATAGGTAGAAACTGCTTCTTTCCCGTACACAAGCTTGTATGAGAGAGCTTCCTGTAGACCTCTTGGGTGTGATCCTATCAGCCCATAGGGCTGATTTGAGCTTTGCGTGCCAAGTCCTCTGATTCTCATCAAAGGTCCTCCTGATGATTCTTAGTAGATTCTTATTTGTAGACTCGGCTTGGCCATTACCTTGAGGGTAATAGTTTGATGAAGTGCTGAGATACACACAATTTTTTACAGCCCATTCAGTGATCTTTGTGCCAAGAAATGCCAATGCATTATCTGATATGATAGTGGCAGGGGCACCAAACCTCATGACTATCCCTTCATAGAAATCTAAGATATTAGTTTCATTTGCCTCCTTGAGTGCCACTGCTTCAGTCCACTTGGTGAAATAGTCTGTTGCTGCTAGTATCCACTTGTGGCCCTGACTTGAATTGGATTGATAACTCCAATGAAGTCCAATCCCCATTGCATGAATGGCTGATCCGCTGAAATTGGACGAAGGGGCAAGCGCTGCTAACCTTCTTTCCCTGTGAAGAATGCACATTCTTGCATTTCTTGACCCATGAGTAGCAATCATTGAAACACAGTAGGCCAATAGTAACCAGCTTTCATGATTTTGAGAGCTGTTACTCGTGGAGCAAAGTGGCCTCCTCCTTCCCCGTCATGGAACTCGTGTAGGATCTTCTCAACTTGACCTGTGTTCCAATGCATCTTAATAGAACACCATTTGATGTCTTCTTGAACAAACTCCATCAAAAAGCACATATGGAATGGCTTGTAATCTAAAGTATCTCCTCTTTGCTTGCTTTCATCACTTCTGGAGGGCACAAGCCTGTTTTTGGAGTAATAATGCACAAGTCTTGAGTCCAACATGGAATGGGGTTCATCATCAGCTGGTTGTTCTTGATCATTTTGTGTAGTAGCACCTCCAATCCTTCTTCACCTTTTTGCATCGTCTGATTGTTTGGAAGCGAGCTGCTCACACAAGCCTTTGCCACGAACAGCTTGGTTCACTTTGATTTCAATATCATATTCCATCACCCGAGTGATCCAACCTGCTCTCTTCTCATTTAAATCCTTGTTTAGGAGGAAGTCCTTGACACCAGCATGAGACACCAGCAGTTGAATCTTATTGTTTTGAGACCAAGTGTCTGAACTTCTTCAAGCTCCTGATGACAGCAAGGACATGCTTTCGATCCAGCAGTCGCACAAGTTAAGCGTCCTAAAACCTCCGCCAAAAGACCGGTCCTTCATACTTATCCTTAGCATTTAATGACATAGAAAAACACCGCCCATGGTTCGCACCCCTCCATAGGCCCCCATACATCTTGTTCAATAGTTAGGTTAGTATCTTAGTTAGAATTTAGGATAATACTTATTCTAACCACATTACACATAGATACTAACTTAGGACATTAGCACTTAGCCTAGGTCTAGGTTAGATTAACACTAATCTAACCCCTAGGTTAGGTTTAGTTTTAGGTTACTAACCATTAATAATTCAGGTTAGGTCTACATTCTGTACACTCAGAAAAAGACCTACATCATACCTTCTTGAACAGGGTTAGCTCCTGTTCTACCTCTTGCTACAGAATCGTATGTAACTGAATTATTACCTGGTCCACGATCGAGACCTTCTAGATATACTTCCATATCGGGAACCAATCCATTTCACCTGATCAGCCTGAGTCATACTTCGGACCAGCTTATTCAATGCTTCTAGACCTTGCAACCTGTTCAAGGTCTATGATTTTAATTCATCACGAATAGAATTAGAGCAATACTTGGATCAATTCCACTGATCCAAGATTAGATCTTATAGATGGATAACTCTATAATTCATTCTGAGATCAGATTAAACTCAGATGCAAAATGAAATAAATAAAAGAGTCTAATCATATTCTGACTCAGTCAAGGATCTAAAAAGAAATTACAGTACATATCAAGCATGATTTCTAAATCGAGGAACACATCCTTTTATAAGAAATCACATATCAATACTTATATGCTCAGGAGGAAGTAACAACAGTTCAGGGTGTTACATCAACACACAGTCTGATTTCTCCATTTATTTTTCTCACTGGTACCAAGTTTGAAACCCAACTTGAGTGTTTGATGGGGAAGATGATACTGGCCTCAATAAGCTTGCTTAACTCTTTTCTCATGAGAGGTTCAATATGGGGATTCACAGGCCTTTGCTTTTAACTGAAAAGCTTGGATTCTGGATCCAGCTCAATAGTATGTTGTGCCAAATTTGGGTTGAAACCTCTTAGATCTTTGTAAGTCCAAGCAAAGACATCTAGGAACTCTTGATAAAGCTGAACGAAATCAGATTTCTCTTGTGAGGTACTTACTTCGCCAATCTGCAATGTTTTTCCTTCTTCCATTAAAATAGGCTCTGAATCTTCACCCTTTATTTGAATGTTCGCTTTCTCCTTCTGGAACTGATCATTCAGGTTGAAGATTGACTCCAAGGTTATGAGGCCTTTTGGTAATTTTTTAGTTCTCAGCTGCACCACTTGGTCACCATACTGCTGATGTAGCTTGTCTTGATTCCTGGCGGAGAACTCAGCTTCTTCTTGTAGGAAATTAACAATTTACTGATCATTCTTGAAGACTTGCCAACTTGTATTATTATCTAGAACAGCTGGTCTCACAACCAATTTTGATATGAGGCTAAGATTTCTCACTTTTGATACTTTCTACAACATCAAACGCAGCCCCAATTGCTGCAAGTCTGTCAGTGGCTTCATTCTTTTTTCTTGGGATAGAATTGATGCTAAAAGCTTCAAGATCTTCAATAAGATCCCATACCCGATTTTTGTAGTTCTTCAACAGATCATTTTTGGCAGTATTTTTTCCTTTGACTTGGTTTACAATCAGCTCACTATCACCAAATACTTGTAAATTCCTAATGCCTTTCTTCATTGCCCAGTGCAGTCCATGAATTAAGGCTTCATATTCAGCCGTGTTGTTTGAACAGGAAAACTGGAAACGGAAGGCTGAGTAATACCTTATACCTTGCGGTGAAATGAGCATAGCTCCTCCTCCTACACCGTGTCTACTCCTTGACCCATCAAAGAACAATTTCCATACTTCATTCTTGTCTTTATGATCCGGCTTGGTGATGCTGGGGAGAGGTTGATTCTCTTCATGTAAACAATGGACTCCTAGCATAGATTCTTCTACTTCTTGATAGGGATCAAAAGCATGTATCTTTTTTGCCCATTCATCAAGATTTAGATCCGGGATACTTCCAACCTTGGTGTCAGCCTCATCAGTGCTAGGGTGATCTTCTTGATCAAATGCTGAGCATTTGGCATTAATCTGACTTGGAGTGGAAGGCTCAATATGGAAGTTTGCAATAGGTTTGGATCTGATTGTGGCCTTAGTTCCATATCTTGTTCTGAATAGCATGTGTGACCAATCAGTAGACAAATACCCCAAAATCTTGGTTATGAAGTCCCTTGACAAGCAAAGGGCAAAGAGTGGTGGAAGGTCTATGATTGATACATCTTGTAAAAAAAAAACATTTGGACATGCGTGCAAGGTAAGACTCAAATTTCTAATCACTGCAACTGTTGCTATTGCTGTCCCATCTAGCTGCACTACCCCTTTAGATGTTATTTCATACTGGAGCCCTAGCTGATCAGCTATCTATTTAGGCATTACTGAGCTACTTGCCCCGGAGTCTATCATGCAATTATGTACTAGCTGATTTCCAATGATTAATGAAACATAGAAAGGAGGGGGCTTCAACATTTTACCTTGTTATCCTCCATGACTTCCTTCAGGCTGGGCAACATTTGTAAGCACTTTGTCTTGCATCTGAACCTGCTGATTCGAAGTTGGCCAATCCTTCATGGCAGCTTGCAACAGATCTCTTTGGCCTGGGATAGATAGGGATTCCCACATTGATATGTTGATGTTTGTCTTCTTCATCTAATCAATGATACTGAATGGTGATGAAGGATCTCTTTTCTATCCCTTGGTTTGCACATTCACTCCTTGCATGTGGGCAGCCACAACTAGCATTTGAGTTGGCCTAGGGGCTGTTCTTGGCTGCCCTTATGCATTTGAAACTGGACTTTGCTTGCCAATCATTTGTGGAGCCGTGGAAGGTTGTGGATTGGCTGGGGCTAATGGCTGTTCTTCACCCAAATTTCTCCTCTTTGACCTTGTGTTGGCTGTAACACCTTGAGAAACTGCTTGATTCATGCCACAGAAATCTTCTGCTTACCAGTTCACCAATGTGGTGTCATTTGGGGCTGATTGCTGTTGGAATGTTTCTTGTTGTTGACTGTTTCCTTAACTACCCTCGCCCTCCACTCCAGTAGTTGTCACCGTCAATGCTTGATTGAGAGCACCATTGAAACACATGGATTGGTTATGAGGCTCGTTACATGGAAAGCACCAATCATATTCCTAAGCAATGTTGTTCTGTGTTGGCACTAATGCCTTAGAGGCAGATATGGCATTTGGATTATAGGGCTGGAATGGTCTATTGGCAGGAGGCCTTGTTTGATTCATATTTGCAGCTAGATTAGGTGGTCTTTGTGGTTGGTATGGCTGCCTATTAGGCTGAGCTTGGGGTTGATAAGAAGGTCTGAAACCTTGGGCTTATTGCCTCTTGAGAGTAACTAGCTCATTGCCTAGGTTTTGCAATTGCTTCATGACTTCTTGAAGCTCATTTGGGGCACTTGGAGATGAAGTGGAAGCTTCATTTGAACTCTGATTTCTAGGAGTGGGAGAAGGAGCCAAATTAGGTGCTTGATGGGTGTTTGGGCTCTCTAAACTTGGAAACAATGGCATGGGAGGTCTAGGGGCAAGTTTGCCAGCTTGGATTAAACAATTTTCAGCCCTAATGGCAATGCTATAAGCCATAGGGATAGTTATGCTTCCCATGGATTGAATCAACATAGAAATATCAGAATTTAAAGCTTTGAGATAGTATAGAAAAGCACCTTCTGCTGTTGGCATGACTGCCGCTGGAATTCTCTCCCAAGTCCTTTGAAATCTGAAGTTGAAGTCGGTCAGCTGCTCATTGGGAGCCCTCTTAATGGTTGTCAGCTGCTCCAAAAGAGACAAGTTGTCTCCCTTCTCTCCAAATTACTCATGAAGTGCAATACACAACTGATTCCAGTTTGTGATAGAACCAACTCCAAGGCTCCTAAACCATTGCAATGCTTTACCCTTGAAGGAAGATGCCAGTAACTTGACAGCCACTTGCATTTCATTGATTTCATGGATTGCACAAAGGTTAGCAACATTTTTAACATGATCACCTGAAGTAGTCTGATTTTCTCCAGTGAAGTAGGGAATGTTCTTCAAGGCTGCAATAGGGATTGTATGTTGCGCATTGAGGGAAAGTGGGCTGCTGCCTGTGAAGTTGACGTAGGGATTGTTTTGAGCCATTCTGATTGGTCTTAAAACCCTTGTTGACTGAATGAAAGGCCTACCAGGTGGAGGAGTTGAGAGAGTTCTGTTTGGTGGAGATGGAGACCTTTGAATCCTTCTTCCTCTTTGCCTTCTTCTTGGAGATAATTGCAGGTATTCAAATAGCACTCCTTCTTCTCCAACTCTTGACCTTGTGGTGATTCTTCTCATGAGTTTTCAGGCCTACACTTGGAACCAATCGATTCTTCCCCTTGGAGTGGAAAGATATGAAAATAATAGCTCTTTTTAAGCAAGAAAAATGCAGCAGATGCACATCAACCTTGCTGCAATAAAAATGAGACCTCTAGTCCCACCGGGCGTGCCAAAATTGTTGTTGCAAAATCACAGCACCCCTGGATGTAGATCAGGTTTGTAGGTTGATGTTCAGGCATCCAGTGTGATTGCACAACATGGAATCCTTTCTCCAAGTGTGGGACTTGTAAAGATAAGAAAGGATTCTCCAGAGAAGGCTTTTTCTTATTCCTCTGTTCAGATGCGCATGAAAAATGCAGAGGGTTTACTCAAAACCTAATCTAACTTGCCAAGGAGACAGAGAGAGAGGGATGCATACAAATAAACCTAAGATAATAGAGGTGATGCATCAAGGAATGAAGAACACCTTTCTTGCTAATAAACACAGACCATTCAAATGTGATGCAAGATCATGCACAGATAACAAAACTTGCAGCAAAAGATTAGGAGGATGCAAATAAACACAGAGAGGGTTGAGAATCATCCACAGACATGTATTACTTGCTCTAAATATTGATACAATACACTACAAAATTCCAAGAGGCAGAGTCACATTATAGTTTCAAATGGGAGGTTCGAACTCCACAAATTCACCTGATAAAGAGAAGAAGGGAGGGGTAAAACAGGAATGTTCGACCTTCTGAAAGAAGCCCCTCTTTACAATATATATGAAGAATGAGAGAGGGAAGAGAGAGGAAAGTCATATCTACCCCCAACCACTTCTAGGTTACATTTAGTTAATCTTATTATGACAGAAGTGGTGGATCCTGGCAAAACGGTGAACTGTGTTATGTATTAAAGCTTGTTGTTAAAACGTCAGTTCTAGCCATTACCGTGCGTCAGAGGTGTTTCCTTTATTTTATCCCTCCAAACTGAACCAAAAAGCAAGATTGACCTTGGAATCATGTAGATAATTTCAACAACTTTCCAATGATATAAGGAACGTGAAAATCTGAGCTCTAGATCAAAAGATATGAAGGTCTGAAGTTTTAGGGAAAAACGGCCAAAAAACGGATGTCGGGAAAATTTTTGAAATTTTCCCGCGCTCCAAAACCTGGATGATACATGGCAAAATTTAATTGGTTGCGGGTCCTTCCTGCTTCATTTACTTCATTTTATCCTTGGTGGACTTTCCAAAATTCCCCTGACATGTCGATGAGTTGGGGCACGTGGCATAATTTGGTTGGAGGATAGGGGGCGCAGAGTCATCCTTGTCCTTTGAAATTTCAGCGAAAACTTTGTCAAATTTTTCTAAATCCTCCTCGATCCCCAAACCCTCCTGCCTCATAGGACACGTGTACTATTTCTATTGGCTCGGGCCAATCCTGTTCCATTTCACTCCTTTTAAAAACTCAGCCAAAAAACACTTAGTCAAAATTTATGTGCCTTCCCATGTGACACGTGTCACATTCTAATTTACTGTTGGCCCTTTCGGCTATCCACATCCTCCACGTCTCTTGGCCCTGATGTCCCAAAAATGAAATTTTTTTGTTTCGGCTGAACCGGCCAATTCACGTCCTTCGCGTCTTCTTGTCCCAAATGTCCCAGAGCAGTTAGTCAATTTTCTTCTCCTTCGGCCGAACCGGCTTTTTGCGTCCCACGCATCCTGATGGCCCGGATGTTCCTTTGCCCTACAGACTACTTGGCAGACTTTTGGCCGATTCACGCCCATATGTCCCTCATGTCCCAACCATTACGAGGACTAGGACTTAGCCATTTTTCATGATTTTTCCTGGCCCAAGCTTGTTTTCTGCAACTTTTCACATTTTCTTAGAACTTTCTCTTTTCTTCTTCGGCCAGGGGAGTAAGAAAAAATCTGAGGGGACCCTAGAAACATGATTCTTTCCCTAAATCAATCAATTTGCCTGGGGCTTGATAATTCAATGCATGTTATCAAATTTACTCTGGGGGGTGAATTTTGGATAACAATAACCATGTAGATCGATGTAGAAAAGTGAAGTTGGGGGATCATAGACTTGATTGCATAAAGTGCTAGAAATGTAAGCAGAATGGATGTTAAGGAGTAGAAAGAATGTACCATAGACCAGTGATAGATGAAACATAGAGCACCTAGGGCAGAAGTGCATGTGTAGATAACTCACAATGTACATACAATTGATGTCAAAATTATGCACATGTGTACCCTGATTAAAATGATGATGTAAGGATGTTGACTACCACTTAAGCCAAGGACGGACAGATGCCTCACAAAAGAGATTTTATTGCTCGACAATGTTAGTCAAATACGCTTGTATCAGTGATAAAAGTATGTAAGGAAATACCATGTAAAGAGCCATGTTGAGGAGTGCTGAAATAGGAAGATGTGGACCTGATCCATGATGAAGAAAGAGAGAGGTGGGTAAAGGATCTTGTAGATTATGTCAATGTGCAAGCCATTTGGGAATGTGCTCACTCCTTTACAATGAAATAGGAAGAAGTAAGTAGAGATAATAGGTTGAAGAATGTCGAATCCTACTCCAACCTTCCTGAGATACTACATTGAATCCTATTGTTGTAAGAACAACCACTGCATAGTAATGGTGTGTATGCAAATCCATGTGCAAAATATGTCACTATTGGTTCCACGGCAGATCAAATCGAATGAGTTATGGTAGTGGGAGAAATCAGATTCTAGACTGTGTTGAACCTACCAATCATTGTGTAACTACCCATGGTTTCATGTATCCAGAGCCTACTAGGTCGGAGTATTTTACCCCCTGGTTTCAAGGCATCTAGGAAAGGTTGTTGTGCTAAGGACCCAAGTCTGATTCTAAGTCCCTATCCGAACCTAAAAATTGTGATGTACAATCAAAATATATGGCCATTATTAATATTAGGGTTGTATGGGGTGCACTGATTCACCCAAATTATTCTGACCCTGTAGGACCCGCGTGGGGTGCATCGCAACATCATTGAAGGAGTATGTGCGCCTAAAAGAGGACCGGTCGTTGTGTTGAAACTGTACCAGATTAATAGGGGGAAGTGAATGTACTTGAGTAGAAACTTTAGGCACACGCAAACACGTGGCTAAGAAAAAGAAGTGTTAGTACAAGCCAAAAGTTTGACCCTGGACACGTGGATGTATAATGATTGAATCGAGAAGCTACGCAGACAATTTTCAAGCTTAATACGCAGGTAGAAGACAAAGTAGACCGTAAAAAGTGGGTCTTTCAAACTATGCTTGCATCTACTTTGACGATGTAACAGGACCCTGAATCAAAGCCTTTAGTAGGTCATAAGACAGCCAAGTGTGCCAGCACAAGACTAAAGTGCAAAGTACCTGGCAGACATTCCTAATGGCAAACAATGCCAATGAGAAAACCATGGAAGCTTTCGAATAGTTCTCTGCAAACTTAACCAAGTTGCACATGAAGCCTGCCCATCAGCATGTTAGACCTTTTAAAACCATTAGCTATGTCAAGGGCTTGCACATAATCTGAGTAAAGGAGTGTGTTGTGAAATAAAATGAAACAATAGCACCTAGTAGTGTACGAAATGGGATGCTTCCGCAAGAGTCACTTGCGGGACTTAGTACGAGGTACTAGAACCAAGCCCTGTCCACCTGTTGCACATAATGGATCTGTAAACTCTGCCTCCTTTTTGGGCAACTAGAAAACGTGTGAATGCACATGACACTCATTATGAAAATATAACGGCATACTTAGATATCTATCATTAGCATGTGTACACAAGAAGAACACTGTAACAGCGTCTGTTGTCTCCTCCATAGTGTAGCCAATGTTGAGGCTCAAGATATAAATTATGTTGTTGATGAGGCGGAACGGACTGTGAGAATTTGCCATTTCTTTTCTTTGAGCAACATGCCCCCCAAGTGACACTATGTTCTCCTATGCTATGACCTTGCTAATTCTATTTTAGAGTCCCTCTGCAGTCTGTTTACAATGAACCGTAAATGCAGAGATGCGTCATCGGGAAGAGCTATTTCTTGAAATGTGTATGTCTTGTAGAAAGGGGTCGTGGGTGATCCAGAGTTCATGATTGTGGGAAAAATAATGCGTTAATAGGATATTGTATGCGCCCCTAGGTGAATGTAGTTATATGTAGTGATGTTCATTTATTATTCCCCCTTAGCATATATCACTAGAATGGGTGAGTAAACAATGTTAGTGCAACATTGCGTGATGATGGTAGCACAATGTGTTGTATATAACAAAATAGGTGAACGATGATGTTGGTGATGAAATGTGACATAGATGATGTAACACAAAGCGTGACTATGTAGCCTAAATTTATGTCATGGATAAGATGAATAGAAAGGAGGTGATGATTTTATCCTAAGAGCATATATCACTGATATGTGTGAAGTGAAGGTGGTGATACGACCTATCACAAGATGTTGCTAGGAGAAGTGACCCTAAATCCTAAATTGTATATCGCTAATCCTAGGATTGTGACATGATTAATAGTGTAGAATGATATAACATGTGGGTGAGACGGGGTTCAATTTTGATTTGGACCCTCAACAGTCGATTATGAACCATTGAGATTAGAGTGCGTCAATGGCAGGTAGTGATTGCAACACGTATAAGTGGATGATGTAAAATGTGTGATGTATGTGATAGTATAGTATGTAATGTATGATGTTTCCATGCCCTAATATGTGTGACGTAACAAATGAAAAATGTAATGTAAGATGAAGTGTATAGGGTGTGTACATATACATAGTATAATGTGTAATAGCAAGGTGTGTAGATTGTGAGTAATGATGTAGTGTGTAGAATGATGTATGTATGTACAGGATGTAGGATGTAAAGCACAAAGTGTAGGATGAATCGCAATGCCTATAGCCTATGAAGTAGTGTGTAATATATAAATGATGTAGCATGATGTGATGATATATGATGCCTAATGTGTAGTGTCTATTGTGTAGCAGTGTGACATTCATGTATATAGGATGCCCTCAACAGTCAAGTGTGAACCATAAGCACAAGAGTGCTGTCATAAGGAAGTAATGGTGACACAATAGTCACCTAGATTAATATGACCAATGTTAAGAGTAGGATGTATGACCAATGTTATTATTGCAGATGTGGTATAAGCTAACAAAAGGACCATTGTGTGAATGGTATGCTCCCGCGTATGTAAGCGATGTAAGTCTTGGCCAAAGACACTAAGTGGATCAATGTAAAGAGTAGTTACTTTAACAAAGGTGATTGGTTGTTGAAGTGATAGAGGAGTGGTGAAAATTGCGGAGGGACCGTTCATCATCGATGGTAAGTTTCATTTGATGATGCTCATTCATAAGACTTAGAGTGGATGGTCTATAAAATATGGAGGAATTACAAGTATAACTATAGGAGGAGGTTGCTTGAGGTTGACCTTGGTAATATCTATAGATGACCTTGGAATGGAGGAGGTGATGGGGAACAAACCTTGAGAGGTGATTTACTTAGTTGGACTTGGATAATGTCACTATAGATTCAACTTGAGTAGGAGGAGGAGATGGAACACAAACCTTAAGAGGTGGTTTCTTAGCTAGAATAGGATTGAATAGGTGATGCACTGACTGACCAAAGAATGCAAATTAGAAGTGGTAGTCATGATGGTCATTTGACCCAGAAGGAACAAATTTAGGATCCCGTGTAGATGTAGCATTTATAGATGGGCATGCAACAGACTGTTGTGCTAGTGAACGAGATAAAGACCTCACATGCTCAATATGCTTGATTGTGCCTTGTAAAACATAGCAATCATTGTCATTATGGCCATTGATTCAATGGTAATTATAACATGGACGACCTTGATATTTTACAAGACTGATAAAGAGGATAGCAATGAGGATAGGTGGCAAAGTTGATTAATTGATGAGTTATGATATGCGGGAGTAATATGGTCATGTTGCTTAATGTTGAGATGCAAAGGTTGAGAGGCAAGGGGAATGCAGTAACATTTAAGGTTCAATAATATGCGCACATGTAGAAGACATAGAATGAAGATGATATGTAGAAGGTGGACAAAAAAGATCCTAAAAAGCAGTCCTTAAGATGTTGTATTTCAGATTTAAAAGATGTAATGGTGGATTCTATGGCCTTAAAATTTGTATTGAAATAAATAATACAAAGCTTGAATTGATTCCAACATGGGATTGATTAGATAGAGGATCACGAAGATTAGGTTCTGTCATATAAATTATCGAAAATATCACTCACTTGATGTGGTGCCATATCTCTAGGGATGATACATGGTTTCTAGGGTTTTTTTGCACAACAACTTGGAAATTGGGATGCCTCTTAAGTAAATCAGATGAAGAAAATTGAGCAACTTTAGGAGCCATGATAGAGAAAAAATGAGGATCCTAAGCGTGAAAGTGTTTGGGTTCACCAAAATGATTAAACTAAAGTGTAATATCATATCCTAATATGATGTTATGCAAAACAGTAAATAACAACTAAATAAATGAAGGAAATGACTCAAGAAACTAAGTAAATAGAAATGTAAACCCTAGTGTACAAGAGAGGGTTAAGAAGTCCTTAGTTGATTCGATGAAGGTGTGGGATTATGTCGTAGAGAAAACCTGGTGAAAAAGAGGAGGAAACAACCACAAAAAAGCTTGAGGAAGCACATATCCAAGCTATTTGATTGAACTGGAGCGACTAGAATAGGATAAGGGTGCCCTGATATGAGATTTGGGTTCCTTGGTCTACGAAAATGGCCTGATACCCTCCTTTGAGGTGTTGTATGATGTTCACCTATATTTTATTCTTATGATACTAAATTTGGTGGATTACATCATATATCGCTGTAAGACCTACAATAAGGAATCACCTGTAAAAACCACAGACAAAACATTAAAACCCTAAAAAAGAAAGATGCATATGAAGGGGTCAGATTTTCCTCAGTGGCCACAATTGTGGAATTAGTAACTGAGTGCTGCATTACATCTTAGACCCAATGTATTTCTAGGTGTGTGTGTGTGTGTGTGTGTGTGTGTGTGTGTGTGTGTGTGTGTGTGTAAATAATGTCCTAGGTTTCTCTTGTACTAGTTGCACTTTGTGAAATAACGAGAAAATAACTATATGTAAAATGTAATAAATGTGTGCATGGAAAAAATAGACTCCCCTCCTATGAAGTGTGATGTAAATGAACCAACCTTGTGTACCTTATAATGGATCTAGATGGATGCAAATGTATCTTTATGTGCCTTTGATGAATGCAACTCTAGATGGTGATAGTAGATGCTTATTGATTGGTCCCTCATTATGGTCACATAAATTTATATTTATATGGTTCTCTTATTGTAATTTCATAATTAAGCCCAAAAAGGCTGACCACCAAATATATATAAAGCTCAAATGGATAAAAATTTCCCAAAAGGTAAGAGTAAAGTGCAAAGTGGATCATGGAACCATATAGGGGACCATGATGCCTAAGGCACCCTTGTCCTAGTTGGGTGACCCAGTCATAAATAGGAGGAATGCAAAATGAAAAATACAAACTAGGTAAATGAAGTTGTAAGATCAGCAATACACTAGAAAGTAATGTAAAAATAGCCAAAGACATGGGTTAATTATTACTCTTTTCACTCAAGAACCATATGAATAGTAATATGGGAGCGAGACAAAATATTGACTAAAAGTGTAGGATTTAGCGACTACAATATGCAGAAGTAGCGGTTCCTTATCCCTTATGTGTAGCTAGATGGATTCTTGAATTCTCTTGATAATGCTCTTGAGATGCAACCTTAGGTGGTGATAGCTATTTCTTAGTGATTGGCCCTCTATTATGATCACATAACTTTATATATGATTACCTTTCTTGAATTTCATAATTAACCCTAAAAAGAATGACCACAAACAAAATAAGATGCCCAAATGGCTAGAAAGGACCCAAAATATGTGAACAAAGTACAAAGAGGTCGGGGGTGCTGGCACTAGCATCCTGACTGGGTACCAGTGTCCAGAGTGAGAAATTCTAAAGTATGAAAAGAAAGACTGTGAAAGAAGAAGTGTAATACCAAAAGTGGAAACGTAAACCAAAAAAAGATGTCCAAAGATAGAGATAAATTATTACTTTCCTTACTAAGGAATCATACAAATAGTAGTATGTGATTAGGACTAAATAGATACCCAAAGTGCATGAGTTTATGTCTAAACCTAGGTGAACATGAGATAAGAAAAACAACCTACTCTAGCAGCCATAACATAAAACTAGATATGCTAGAAATTATTCATTCATTCATTCAATATTTAGTGTACAAAGTGATGATTAATGGATTAAAAACAAATATCATCCTATAACTAAAGCATCGACATTATAACCATACTAACCATTTTCCAACCAACTAACAAATTATAAACACAAATTCTCAACATAATATGTGTAACCCTTTTAATGGGCGTGGCCCTCATGTTTATACATTTTAAAGCAAGTAGTTACATCCATTTCACACCTAAAGTGGGTAAGTCTCCATCACTAGAGTGGTTGGGGGATACCATTAGAGATAGTAGTTAAGAACATCATTAATGAAGGTTCAGTGCCTGATGTCTTTTTAAAATTCCCAAGTAATCAATGAGACAGGATATCTCATGATTTACATTGAAAGATCATGAGATCTATCTATTAAATTTGACCTTCGCCCCTTTTGCCACATGGCACCTCCCTTCTTATACATGTTGTCCTCTTGTCTTTGGTTTCCTTTGTATTTTCTTTTGACTCAGAATAATACATATGTCACATGGAATTATTTTAGTTATTTTGTCTCCTACTTATGTTGTAGGTGCTCTGACTTCAAAACTCTTCAATAAATGACCCTTCGACAGTTATTGTGCACACTTATTTATATTGATCTTGCACATATATTGCAACACTAATGCTTAATCTCTATGCTACAGATACCTTATGCTTCCAAAATTGGTGAGGCTAACATATCCCTAAACTAATATGTTTGTTGGTCCCTCAACAAGCCTTGGTTTACATCTTTAAAAAATTTAGGTGCATCGGATTGGATCTTTTCTTCAAACGCGCTTCATTCAAAAATCATGCCCTTGATGCCTTTAATGATTTAGGTCAATTATGTAGATAGGGCCACCCTCTCTTCATCCTTCCTTGTTAGTGTCACCTCCCGCTCTAGTTTTATTTTGGCCAAGAACTTATTTTCTTCCTTCTTAATATCATTGTATACACCTAAAATTGGTTACCCAATTTAGTGTCCCGCGTGTTCACTTACCTATTCTATTCTCAGGTAAGCCCGGTGCACTTTTCTATCACTAAATCTCCCGTAGGATATTAATTAATTATCTAATTTAAACATCTATCCTAATTTTATTCCACCCCATTATATTTCACCCATGGATAATTCAACATTACCCATGTAATTACTACCTTTTTAACCATGTATCTTGAACTACTTATCTACCCCATATCAGTTCCTAACGCATACCATATCAACTTCTATTTCATGCTAATCCCCCCTTATTTCTTCTAATTCTGAACCATCTAACAGGACATGTCCTGTATTTGAATCAGAGGGACTTATTTGCTACTCATTCCAAAAGGTCCTGAGATTCCAGCCATCCTCGGGAGTCGGTCCCTGATTGGTTCCAACTCTTCCTCTATTGTCGAAGAAAAAGTTTCTGAGCGGTATCCGATTTTATCTCGGTTGGTGCCAATCTATCCATCTATACCCGAGACCTGTGATCATCTCTGGTCTAGATCTCATCATCAGGCATGCTTTCGATATTGCTTGAGTCTTTAAGTGATTTACAATCACCTTATCAGAGGTCGAGATTTGTCACCATCCCTGAAAAGGGAAAACCAATAACTCGGACCATCAAAACTCTATCCATGTTATCCCTCAAAAATCCCTCGCTACGCCTCATAAAAAGTGAATTTATCCACTGAAAAGGTGTCTTCTTCTATAAAACCATCTTCTTCATTTGTGCCTCGTAAAGTGGATTTACCTACTAGAAAGGCATCACCTCTTTTATCAAAACCATCAACTTCATCTCAAAAAACCAAGGCACCTTTTGTGCCACCTAGCAAATATATTTTGGGAACTCTTCCCCCATCTAAATCAGTCTTGTTTAAATCATCATCTGTTTCGGTCAAACAACCTTCTTCATCTCCGAAGATTACAACACCTGTCATGTCTTCATCATCCCCAAAATCTACCTTAGGAGCTCCTCCTTTGTTGAAATCAATCTTGCCTCACTTGCTTCCATCTCAAGCACCTAAGGCTACTTCTCTCAGTGATAAAAAAAGCAAAACAGTCCCTAAAAAGATCTAGTCAGACCAACATATTCAGGATCTTTTACGCTCAGCAGTCTACTAAGATTAAAGAAGTGCTTCCTTCACCTCCTGATGCCACATCTTCAAACCTAAAGAGTAGGGTATACTAGAAATTCTTCACCTGAATATCATCCAAGTCCTGGTCATTTATATCACCATTGGTCTACCCAATCAAGCCTTATAACTCCCATTTACGGAGGTCTTGATACCACCTCAATCTATCACCTAGATTCTCCCCCTAGGGCCAAACCCTATTCAACAGGATTTGATTGCTTACCATCACACTCAAGGTCATGATAGTCACAGGGATGTAAATCCATTCAATCTATCATTAATAGCCTCTTGGAAGAAAGTGATCCTCTATTGGCCTGGAAGAAGTAGGAACAAGGTGTGCATGACCTCGTTATCGTAACTTCTTCGTGAGCTTTTTTACCATTTTCGAAGGAAAGTTCCACTACAATATGATCCACAGATGCTCCTGGATCCATACAATGCATTACGTCACCATTCTCGATGACCCTCCATCGATTGCATAGAACCATATTCAGTCCCATGAGGGAAAAATCTATCACTTGATCCAGGATGACATCATTTTCCATCCTGCACTAGCTGTGACATGAGTCAATAGGGCCTATCCCTCTAAAGGAGAATGTTGATTCTCTATGAAACTAATGGCGAATCGTCTTCTTCCATACCAACAAAACTACCCTGATTTACAAAGTCTGGAAGACGACGTCTACAACGTTTCAACACTAGGGGAGCTTCCCCTTCTCTCTTTTGATGTCTCGGTCCTCAAACCTATCTGAGTATAGTAGGCCATTCAAATCAACCTGAATATCAACAAGGTCTCGGCCGCATTATCACCTATTGGTCTGCCCAATCGACAGACCAACTTCATCTACGATGGTTTGTATACACCTCACTTCTATCCAGACTCTCACATCGTTAAGGTCAGCCAAACCCTTATTTTATAGGAGTTTGGATCATCTACATAACCCCCTTTCTCTCCAATTATCACCAAGCTTTTGCTTGGTCATATGAAGATATGCCAGAGCCTTGATCCTAACATCATGGTCCATAATATCGTCATTATTTCAGACATCAAACCAGTTAAACAAAGAACTGTGTAAGATGCATCCTCATCTAGTCCTCCTTGTTAAAGAAGATTTACAGTGCTTGCTTTCAGCCGACTTCATCCAACACATTGACTATCCACAATGGGTTTCAAATATAGTACCAGTAACCAAAGCCACTCAGAAAATTTGAATCTGCACCAACTTTTGGGATCTCAATCTTGCTTTCCCAAAAGACGATTTTTCTCTACCTAATATTGACCAAGTCATGGACTTAACTGTAGGCCATGGGATGCTTTCTCTTATGGATCGTTTCTCTAGGTATAATAAAATTCTCATCACACAAGAGGATCAACATAAGACTTCCTTCATAAACCCTTACGGAAATTTCTATTATCACATCATGACATTTGGTCTTAAGAATGCAGGGGCAACTTATCAACGTGCGATGACCTACATCTTCCAAGACCTCTTACACAAAATTGTAGAAGATTACGTCGACGACATCCTTGGTAAATCCAAACATCATCAGGATCATCTTCTCATTCTTGTGCCTCTCTTTGAGAGACTCATTCATTTCTGTCTTCACCTAAATCCGTCTAAATGTGTATTTGGCGTTCTTACTAGTAAAATTTTAGGGTTTATCATTTCTATCAGGGGTATTGAGGTTGATCCCACAAAAATAAAGGCTATCATCGAGATGCCTCCTCCTTCCAACTTAAAACAACTTTGTGGTCTTCAAGGATGCCTTCAATCAGTGCATCACTTTATCTCGTAGCTATTCAGACCATTGTTAACCTTTTCATCACCTCCTTTGTAAAAATGTTCATTTTGAATGGGATGAGCATTGTCAAAAAGCCTTTGATGATCTCAAGGCTTATCTTCTTTTTCTACCTATTCTCACACCTCCATGTGAGGGGGAGTCATTCTATCTTTATATTTCTATGACTGACCATGCTCTAGGAGCCATGATCTCATATCGAGATGCTAATGGTAAGGAACAGGTTGTCTATTATATCAGTTGCACTCTTCACGAGTATGAAAATTGCTATTTTGAAGATGAAAAGTTACATTGTGCTCTCTTCTTCACAACTTCTAACCTTTGTCATTATCTCCTTAATCATAAAAATTACATTATTACGAGTGTCAATCTGCTCAAGATAATTCATGCAAAACCATATCACAATGATCACATCACTCGTTGAATCATGCTCATGACATAATTTAACCTCGAGTTCATCTCACAAAAATCCATTAAGGGCCAGGTTATTGCTGATCAATTAGTTGATGCCCCTCTTCTAAACAATCAAGTCCCTCTTGCTCAATTCCCAGATGAATCCATCCAACAAATTGATTTTGGTCTGTCTCCATTTAAACTTAAACTCTTCTTTGACGGGTCCAAGTGTCAGCAAGGGGGAGGAGAAGGTTTCATTATTATTCCTTCTTAGGGTACACCTATCCCCGTCGCACACAAACTTAACTTTTAATGTACTAATAATATGGCTGAATATGAAGCCCTCGTCTTAGGTATTCAAAATGCCATTAATCTTGGCACTAACCATATTGACATCTTCGGTGACTCTAAGCTCATCGTTAATCAAATCACTAGTGTCTATCAATGAAAAAATTATATCCTTCAAAAATATCGCGATATCATCCTCTTTTAGCTTCAATCTTTCGATAAATTTACTATCCAGGCTATTCCTCACAATACAAACTGGTTTATAGATACGATTGCTTCTTTAGCCTAGCTTATTACTCCTTTCACTAAGGATTCACAACTTTACGTGGTTGTTCAACGTCTAGACCAACCATCTCATCCCAGGCAACTGCCTTCAATCAATACCATCATGACTGATACTCAAGATGAGTGGTATCAACACATTTTTGATTATCTATCCCACTCAGTTCTTTCTCTACATTTAACTACCAATGGTAGAATATATTTCATCCAATGAGCAAATCTGCTATACTATTTTGGGAAGAATCCTTTACAAACATGGCTTTGATGGTATTTTGCTTCGATACCTCAAAACTTCTGAATCATCTAAAGCCATTCAAGAGGTCCATAACGGTATCTGTGGTGGACACTTTGGTAGTTTGACCATGGCTAGGCGCATCCTACGTTTAGGTTACTATTGGCCTTTTATTAATCAATACTATTGTGAGTATGTCAAGAAATGTATCAATTCTCAACAACACACTAATCTTACACATATCCCTAGTCAGGATTTACAACCTGCAATAGATTTGTGGCCTTTTTCAAAATGGGGTCTTGATCTCATTATTCTCATCAATCCTCGCTCTTCACAGCATCATCACTCTATCATTACTGCCATGGAACACTTCACTAAATGGGTGGAGGTTATTCCTCTTTCATCAACCAAAGCTAAACCTATTGTTGATTTTGTCTATCAACACATCATTTGTCACTTTGGTGTTCCTCATAAGCTCATTACTGACAACTAAAAGTATTTCAAAAGAATCATATTTTTGAGAAACTTTGTGATGCTTTCAATATTAAGCTCAGATTTTCTTCTCCATACTATCCCCAAGCTAATGGCCAAGCCAAAGCTTCTAATAAAACTTTGTGTAATATCCTCACGAAAGTAACTAGTTGAGCTGGTAGAGATTGGCATTTCCACATCCTTTTTACTCTCTAGGCTTATTGGACTAGCATTCGTACTCCTACCAGTGCTACTCTCTTCTCTCTGGTCTATGGGTCTGAGGCTTTCCTTCCTTTGGAAGTCCAGATTCCTTCTCTTTGTGTCTCTCTCAGATAGTTGGTCTCTGATGAAGACTATCGTCAAAATCTTCTAGCACAGCTTGAATTTCTCAATGAGCGAATGTCTTCTCAACACTCTTTAGCATCATCAAGTTTATCTTGAGCGTGTCAAATGTGCTTATAACAAGCACTTGCAGCAACGTGCCTTAAAAATTGGTGATCTTGTTCTTAAAGAAAACTAAAATGACACTACATTGGAACGGAGTCAACATGGTAAGTTTTCTCCTAACTAGATTGGACCATATGTTATCACTCATAAGTATGGGTCCGGGGCTTATCGTTTATCTTCCATGGATGGTATACCTGAAGTGGAACCTCTTAAAGCATTTCATCTAAGCCCTTCTATTGTTAAACTTTATCTTACACGATCTGTAGTCACAAAACCAAATCTCTTCATCCATTTGCAACCAGTCATGCATTTCGTAGTGATTCAGAACTATGTGATTCTCCACGTTATGTTCTTTCTCTACCTTAAATGTGAGTATCGTGCAACACTACTTATGGAAATTTCCTTATGGATTTATTCCTCCTCATGGTAGGAACACCTTAATCACTACTTCATCTGTCCTAAGTGTTCTATCTTAATCGAATCCACTCCGGGGCATGAGTACGTGTTTGTATACGTTTTCTTCCCCTCTATCTGATCTATTTGGTCTAAACTCAACTTCTTCTAAAGCTCCCAAAAAAAATGCAGATGCTATCCTAATTCCAAAAGATAGACTGATCCCTCGAAGGAGAGCTATCGGTGCCTCATCAAATAAATCAAAAAGTATAGACCATTCCCTTGAAGGATGGCTACCATCAAATTCAAAATAAAGACCGCTCCCTTGAAGGACGGCTGTTTATTTCATGGAATTTTCAAGCTTCTCACACTGATCAGTCTTTGTAGCAACAGACTTCCCTTCGATACCAGTTTGTTTACTTTTTAGCATCATTGAAAGACTTCCTGTATCAATCAGTCTTTCTATATCTAGCAAACTTCCCACATTGATCAGTTTGCTCTTCTATTAGAAAATCATAAAGCTGAGATAAAAGACCTTTTTGATCATATGGAGACCCTATTTTCCCAATATGAGCATGTATTCTTCCTTTCATGTATTTTTGACGAGATACATACTTACTTCTCATTCCATCTACCTCCTAGATCTGGTTTGTGACTAACTAGTGTCAGGTTCATTTTATTTCATATATGGCCTTGTGTGCATTGTCTTTTAAGTTTCCTACCAAGGTATCTATTTATGGTTGGTTAGGATCCTTACTTATCATTCTTTTTCCTATCCAGGTATAGTTCTTTTTATTTTTAATCAAAGGTAATTTCATTACATCACCTTCTTATCACAAAGAACTTTTCTGATGATTATTTGTTGTTTATCCAGTTAAATTGACATTTGACATGTTAATTTATTCAATCAAATCTATCATCTACCTATGCTCTTCTTATGTACTTCATCTAAAAACATCAAAGCAAAATATATTATGTGGATCCATCTATCCATCTATCTATAACATGTTGATTTAATCAAATACTCATCTATGACAGATCAGAACTAAATCACATCTATCTATATGTATCTATCAAAGATAAAAGCATGAGTACAATTTCATCCCACCAGGACGCGCTTCATCCTCATCTATTATCCTATCTTACACATGTGTTACCCATAAAAAATTACCGCCATTATTGACGCCTTTTTTTTCAGGTACTTATACATTGATCGCCTTGCGTTGTCTCACACAGGTGCACCTTGCTCGTCACACAGCTTTGCTTGTTCATTCTCCGCTTGGGGCATCTCATCATTATATCTTTTACATGTGTCACCCATAGAACACCTGTTTTACCTACTCTGGCAGCAATTCTATTACAAAGTCCACTGCAGTGGCCATATGTCGATTTCCGCGATAGCTCTCCTTTCAAAGACGTCAATTCATCCTCCTTGCCTAAGTGCATTGATGCTTGGATTTTTTATTTGATCATTTTTATGACCTAATTGTTCACCTTTCGGAACATATTTTTGAGTGTTATCACCCATTCCGAGTTTGTTCCCTATACATGGGAAACTCGCATGTTATTTGCATCCTATAGATAGTGGGTTTGTAGGCACTAATGTCACCTTATTTTGTAGGTCGTCTAGTTGTCCTTACCAATGTGTCATTCTTTAGTTGTTTCTATTTTTCAGCCCTCCTTCCACTCATGGGTCTGTAGGTACTAACTTCATCTCATGCAAAGATCGTCTAGTCTACCCTACCAATGTGAGCTACTTAGGTCGCTGCCTTTCTTGGTTTTTACGTGTGTCATCAATGATCAAATATACTCTAGACATCTAGCTATGGCATCCTTCTTTCTCATCTACCTTTTTCAAACTTGGGATTTGTTCACTTTTTTGGGGCCACCCCATCCCTAGTTTGAGGGGGATCACATCATCACCTTTTTTCTTTCTTTCTTCCAACTCCTTTTTTTGTCTTGAAACTTTGCTTATCATAAGTTACTCAACAAAAAGGGGCAGAATGTAGACACCTAAAATTGGTTACCCAATTTAGTGTCCCCCGCGTTCGTCTACCTTCTTGGGTAACCTAGGGCACCTTTATATCACCACTTGTCCTTTAGGGTATTAATTAAATATCTAATTTAAAGGCATCTATCCTAAGTTTTCTTGTACCCCATTGTATTTCATCCATGGTTAATTACACATTAACTATGTAATTCTATCTTTTTACACTGTATCTCCACTTCTACTTATCTACCCCATATCAATTTCCAACCTCCCGTGTTATTATTATCCATCTATCCCACCTATTTATCCTCTCCTGGAACCGTGCAGTGGGATTCCTCTCGTATTTGAGTAGGAGGGATATGTTTATTATCCCCACAATTCATTTTCACCACTTCGGGAGTTTGTTCCTTAATCGATGTCCAATTGTTTCTGAGTGGCGCCGATTTTATCTCGATTTCATCTTGAGTCGGCGCTGATATTTTTGAATGGCGGTGCCGATTTTATCTTGGTCGGCACCGATTATAAAATTATGACCTGAGATCCTCTCTATTTAGATTCAGGAGCTATTTGCTTTGAGATTGCTTTCGTCTAAGCGATTAAAGAGATTATCAAAGGAAGAGAGTGGGTTTTATGTAGTTTAATCCCTGAGAGGTGCATTGTGTCTCTGTCTGCAGATCTATAGCTCTTGCGGGTCTCCACAGCTACCCTAGTCATCAATCATCAATCAAGCATTTTCAGGTATTCTTATTTGTTGGTCTTTGTAGTCTCCTTTTGATCAACACTGATCCAACTTGGTCGAATCTGATTAGTCTTTAATCAACACCAGTTTATCCAAATCTTACATTAATCAGGTCTTTCTTTGGTTTCTGAGTTAGATCCATCAATTTCTACCTCAGATCCTCTTTTTTTCCATCTTCAATCTCTACTTTTTGATCAATCTTCAGTAATCTGGTCTCACGTCCAATCCATCGTTTTACTTAGTTTTCTTTCTTCTTTTAATTTCTGGCCTTCTTGTCTACCTGTGCGTCCAATCGACGCCGACCTGAACCAATCGACGCCGATCACTATCTAATCGATGCTAACCAAAACAAATGATGCTGAATGCCGATTGATCGCCAACCAAAACAAATGACGCTGATTCACCCAATCGCCGACCAAAACAAACGATCGAGTCATTGTCTGATCGACACCGATTAGTAAAAGAACTCAGGTAACACAAATATAGCTATTATTTTCACAGTTTCCTATTTTCTGTTACTTTCTGTCTGCTGTTTGCATTTTGTCTGTCATTTTTAATCAGAAAATCTAGACTTTTACTTACATCTTTTATCATGTATGCTTATTTCTTTAATTGAAAATGTGGACTGACATCTGTCGAGGGAGCTTATCGCTTCCTAGACCCGCTTTTCGGGTAGTCCACCCAAATATCTTTTAACGTTGTCTTTTTTTGTCAAGTATCTGTGTCTCACAGGTTTCTCAGATCTACTTTATAGGATTACTCATGTGCGCCCGTCTTGTCTACATCGGCTTTCTTTTCCATCTACATCTTCGGATCTTGTCTTATCTATCAGGTATTGATTTCATTTGAGTTTTTCAGGGTTTTTGTGTTTATTTTGGTACATTAACTTGGACAAGTAACAAGCACATAAATTATTGATCTACAATCATCCTCCACCTTGTGTACTTGTAATAAAATCATCCTAAAAATTTCCCTGTATGTGATCTCTTTGGTCTTAATATGGTCTCCTAATGTTTTGACCTCATCACTCTTTTTCTCACACTCAAAATTATCCTTGATGAATATCCTTTCTTTCTCCATTAATTTATTCTTATGCGTGTCATATTTAAGGTTATCAACAATAGTGTCATTGATGCTCTTTAGTCATCACCAGTACTTGGCTTGACACCATCATTTTTTACCTTATCTTGGCGAGGGTTTCCTAATAGGTGATTAAATCAGTATGTAATTATTTTTTAGAGCCTTAGTAGTGTCTTCATTTTATCCATAAAGTATCATACCTAAGAGTACTTCATCTAGTAACAACTTGAGGTGGGTCATGGGGTCTTGCCCCACTAACACCTAAGTAGAAATGAACCCTTTAGTCAATATCTTCACACACATGTTTTTTTTTCACATTGTAGAAACTAAAATTTAGTAACTTTCCTTTATGCAATGTTAAGTTTTATCATGCTTCCTTACTAAGAAAAATTCTCACATATAGAATCCAATCAATTAATCTCTCTATCTCTCTCATGACTTTCTTATGAATACACTCTAAACTATCAACATTTCTAGGATTATTATATGATAAAAGGAGTAAAAAACCCATGTTCTTCATGTCTAATTTTTTTTTGATGTTCTTCTTCTTTGTCAAAAACCATACAAATAGGTTGGGATGTGAGGTAAGATCTTAACCAAATTGTATGGTCGTATCTCTTGATTTCATTGACTTTATTTTATATTAAATATCTCCTTTGGGTTGTTTCATCTTCCTTAGGCTTAGCCTTATTATAATATTTCATCTACACAAGGCTATACAATCATTTCAATGTTACTTTATAACTTACCTGAAAATCTTACAAGCTCCTATAGAAATATCATTCCAAAACACTTAAAGGGTTCCTAAATATACCCAAATTAACTACACATCATTAGATCAGTCCTTACTATAGGTTTTAAACACTCTACAAGGTCAAAGAGTCTAGAATCCTCCATTTACAAGCATGTAAAGGTCACAGAGATATGTATGAATAAGAGCAAGGTCACTCCAAGCATTTTTTAAGGGTTTAAAGAAAAAAAGGGTTACATCACATAGCCAATGCATATCACATCACATTACTAACACATTTGAAACATCCTACTATCTTAGTGTCAAGAGACTTTAGGGAACCCTTATTGGGTTAATAGTTGTTTACACTTGCAAAAACACCTAGGAGAACTACATGAGGCTTGATCCCATAATGAGGGAATGTAATGCAAAAATTGAATTGGTTTGGTAGCTAGGAGTATAAATACCATGGGTATTCTAACCTCAACTACACATGCATTTTTATTCTTTTAGTTTGTTAATGATTTGATGGAGGGTTATACATGTTTCTAGGGTTTCCAATTTGTTACAAGTGATTATAGTTCATATCAAAGTTATAAAAGTAAGAGTGACATATAATCAAGACCATTTTCAAAGAAGTGAATTACAAACAAAGCTTCATATATATATTTTCAAATGTTCTAAGACCATACATTTCCATGTCATGACCATTCAATAGTTGTATGGTCCTATCCTTGATCATTTTTAGCTTCAAAACTTACACTAAAGAATTTCTAATTTTTGATTTCCCATTCCATCATCTTTCACATCCAAATTCTCCATGTTGTGCCCTATACAATTTTTTTTATATCTCCTCTCATGTATTTGAGAAAGTAATTATCATTTATTAGTTGTTACATGTATGAATGAATTATTAATATTATCAATGATTAGTTTTGGAAGTTAATTAGATCACAATAGTCTCCATGTTACAAACCCTTACATCCCTCTTATTGTTTTTCACTTCCATAACATATAAATTATTTAGGGTGTACACATGTGTTGGGTAAAATATCACTATAAATAGTTAATCCTACATCTATTACTATTTACCATCATTAGGTTTGTGTTATAATTACAATAATGCTATTTTTTTTTTAATTTAGCTATTATTAGGAACAATATTTCCATAGGTTTATTTGTTTTTTGTTTTTGTAGTTACGCTTGAATAATAATTTTTCTTGTGTAAATTTGGTTTTTTAATACCTATAAGTATTGTAACCCTCTCATAATGTGTAATTAGATTATTGCATATCAATAAATTAATTAGTCTCTCGTTCTTGTTTTTACACTACAGTTGGTATCAGAGCAAGTTGTTGGCCATTTCAACCAGGAGTATAGATTTAGTACAAGAGAGATTGAGGGAGTTTTTGAGAATACTAAGAAACTATGAGAGCCATAAGTTCCTCTTAACCCTTCCCATCCCTTTCCTTATTTTCACAACTCCTGATAAAAATCAAATCCAATAAAAAAAATCTACATATGTGGAGTGCAATCACAAGACTAGTAGATTTGGACGCTACTCTAATTCCAGACGTGAGGAGAATTTTTTTTTTTTTTTAAATATTAATAAATAATTCCTCATTCAGGGTTTTTTCTCCAAACTTGGAGACCTATTTAGTTATAACTAGAATTTGCATACCACTAAATTTGGAAGAACCTATGAGCACACCAAAAGAAGATCTTCTTGTCTAGAGATACTTCCTAGACTTGCATGTAGTGTTTGAACAAGGAAGGAAGGAAACATAAAGGGAATTTGTTTACGGTTATCCAAAGTAATAGTAACAACAAAGTTGTTGGCACAAAAATGCGTTTAAAAAGAAAAATGAGCTCAAACTGAGGTAAATAATTGGTGGAAGATCTCCCTTAACACGTATAAAAAAAAGGATTGAAGCAACACCCTGTACATAATAATAATAAGATGTTAAGTATAAGAAAAAACAAAATATAAGAAGTAAGGGAGAGGATTTAGTGGTTGTGCACCCAAGTTGAGGGGTGTACAACACACATTTAACTATAGCAATATTTTTTTTTTAAAATACCCTTTAAAAGATTTTTTTTTCTTAATCTAAATATTTTTTTTGAGCATTTTTATTTTATGGAAAGTGGTTTTTAAATGGATTTAAATCAAGTAGTTTTTCATACAAAGGAAAAAAGGGTGGACCATTAGTAGGGTATTATGTCCTACATTTTTTTCCACTTATGTGACATCATGTGATTGGGTGATTTTTTGATGTGATTTGATGTGACACATTTTATTAGCTACTCTTTTTTTTAATGTTGAATGACAAATGTACATGTACTAGTACTCACTTCACAAATACCCTCACCATTACTGGTCCATGCTCCACTATTGGCTCCTCTCCCTTATAAGTTAAGGCGCAACCCTAGTGAGATAACGAGATTATCGTCTAGTGACACCTGACAATGAGGTTGGGATTTTTCTTATTTTCTTTACCATCTATTATAGATATTAAAATTTGATCTTTCCTCTTTGCTATTAAGTGGCATGAATCTTGTCTTGGCTAGAATAAATATTCAAGGATAAATTCATTCGAGTGTCAAATTTTGCTACGTGAAGGGTTTTAAGAAGTTGTATTTAAGAAAAACCACATTTTTTTAAATTTTAGATTGAAATATTTCAAGCTTAATTCTTGGTTTCATATCTACTTTAGTGGTTGGGGTAATGAAAGAGAATGCTTAGTAGGCAGTGGTCAAAAGGTCGACCCCTCCCTCTATTAAATTTTGTTAGTGCAAGCCCTATTTTTCTCAACCACCAAATTTAAACCCATGTCTCCAAAATTTCAACATAGTTGAATAATATTTTATTAAAACAAGTCTTTATAAATCTATGTAAGTGGTCTTATATAATTGACTTGGTCATGGATTTCACATTACACAAGAAGTATTAAGCATTTTACCCTCCCTCTACCAATTTTATTTTTGTATTTTCTAAAGATTATTTTAGGAGAAACAATTAGAGGTTCTGCCAAATGTGGCATAAAAGATAAAATTAGTAATAACTAGATACATTTTGGCTTTTAATATTTTATGCTCTTTGTTGATTAATTTTCATTTTCACTTAAAATGTGGATATATTGTCTTTGTACTAAATATGAAATTTTTGAGTGTTTCAAGAAGTTCAAAGTTGCAATTGAAATAAGGTTTATTCAAAAAATAAAAACTATCTGCTAAGATAAGGGGGAATAACTAGTAATAAATTTAAATCATTCTTAGAAGCTCATGAAATTTTTCAATAGATGCCTCCTCCACATACACCAAAAAATGTGTTATTAAGATAAATAAGTGTACTATCATGGAAATAGTGCGATGCACGATCAATGATACATGACTCACAAAGACATGTTGGGATGTGGGGGATGGCTCAGTCACTATACCAGAGGCAAGTGCAACCCAATAGCATTAGTTTGATAAAGAAAACTAGAAGTCAAAGTTGATAATTTTGTTTAGAGTGTCTAATGAGGTGTAACCACGCATTCGAGATGATAAAACAACCAAAGAAACATAGGATACACTGAGCATTGTTTATAAGACCAAGAACAAGAATACAATTCTAAATTTGTAGAGTCAAATTCATACACTCAAATTCAAGACGGATGATAAAGTGGAGACTTTCATGAGGCATGTTGCAATATTAAGGGGATCACACGTAGCATTGGGAGTGGATATCACAAATGATGACATCATTCCTATTATTTTGAGAGCACTATCTCCATCATATAGAATATTTGTGATGATAATTAAATGTCTAAGAAGACCACACATTTTAAGAAGCTAGTGAATATGTTGCAAAAAGAGGAGTCCATGTCCAAAAAATATGTTGAAGAAGAATAGAAATCACTTCTCACCAAAAGGGAAGAAATAATCTTCCAATAAGTCCAAATATCATAATCATCAACAAGGGAAAAAACACAGAAAAAATGCTTGATTTATGGAAGAAATGGCCATGAATTGAAAGATTGTTGGTATAACACATTCCAGAAGGGATCGTCAAACAACAAAAATTTGAACAACCAAAAATATTAGTTGCGACAACAAAGAAATAAGTAAGGGAAGAAGAAGGGAAAATTGAGGAGGAAACCCCATTTGTAAGGAAATATTGTTGAATAGGAAACTAATTAAAATGATGGAGACTTTGTGTATGTTACCCAATCTAATGAAGCAACCACATCTATAAGTGTATTTTGGTACGTTAATTCGGGTGCCACTGAACACATGAATAGATGTAAGGAATGGTTCTACATGATATGAGAAACACCCTCTAAGAATTATATTTCACTGGGTGATGATTCATCATATAATGTCCAAGGTATTGGACATATTTGTTTACCCCTTGGTACACATAATTATAGAGTATCTAATGTTTTATATGTCCTTGGGTTAACTAAGAATCTATTATCAATAATTCAACTTATAGATCACAATACGAAAAATTGATTTTAACTGCAAAGGTAGAAATAAAATGTGGATAATTAGAGATAAATCAAGAATATCAATTTTTTGTAAGAGCTTCTGATGTGGGATGGATGTTCTAGCTTGATTTTTTCCAGAAAGATGATCAAACACTTGTGGAAATAGAAACCTCCTCAACATAATTCTGGTATTGGATACTTTGCCAAATCAACTTCAAATATGTTGACACACTCCATCAATATGACATGATGAGAGTATCTCCACCTCTCAAGGACACAAATAAGAACCAAAATAGCTTGTTAGGTAAACTAAATTGATAACCATTCTAGAGAAATACATTTAGGCTCTAAGTAAGCTTGATTTGGTGCATACCAATCTATATAAACCCATGAGACCTATTTATTGTCCATATTTTACACCCCTTAAAAATGGAAAACTTGAAAGACATGATTTCAGGTGTATTAAAAGGTTACAGTCAATAGGAAACTCATGGTGGCTCGACTAAGCCAAGTGATTTGAGACTGAGATGGGAAATGGGAGAGTGGCAGTGCACTCAGTGAATCAGACTTGTGAAATGGAAGGATGTGTGTGGGTCATAGAGGTCAACACCATTGGCAGTATCGTTGGATGCTACCAACCGATAGCATTTTATATGCTATCAACTGGTAGCAAGTTCAGATGCTACTGCTCGGTAGTAAGTTTGAATGCTACCGCTCAGTAGCAAGTTTGGACGTTATTGGATGGTAGCATGATTGTGAATGTGACTCGAGACTGAAAACATAGGCATAATGAGATAATATGCTCCCAGACGATAGGGTACAAGTATGCAACTAGACAGTTACATGAAAACTCAGCTAGCCTATAGGAGAAAAAACTTGCAACCAATTGACACTAGAGGTATTATGCGGCCAGTTGACAAGGAAGAAAATGCTACCATTTGGGGGTAAAAATGCATGTAACTAACTGAATTTAGGAACATCAAGAATGAACCAGACATTAATGGAAGATGTATAAAATTTGTTCAACTACCACTTTAATGAGGTATGGTACCCTTGACTATTTGTGTAAGAAAAATACCAATTTGTATGGCATCCCAAACCTCTTTAATGAAGGCTTTTAGTTGTTGAAGCAATTCCAAGGTCCCTTTCTCTATGTATTGTATAATTTCTCTCATTTTGAGGAGAGACTTTTAGAAAACGTAGGGAAAGTCTTGCAAAATTGTTTTAGAAACTTATGCAAGTTTCAGAAATCAAATTTAGGAATTCTATAAAAGTATTATTTCCTTGTGTCTTAATTATAATGTATTGTGAAAACTTTTGAGAAATTAAATTCTTGTTTTGTGGTAATTCTAGCCCTAGCTTGTATTTTCTTGCAAATCTTTCTTTCGATTGCATTTACATGTATATAGTGCATATTTTATTATTGTTACATGAATCAAAGTTACCGAGCTTTGTGAAAATGGATATTTGAATGTGGCTTGGATAGTGATACTTTTTTCTACCCTCTCCAACTTCATTTTATTCCCATTTTCACTCACCAGAATATCTCCACCCCTTTGAGTGCTATCACCTCCCTTATCTTAGGAATTTACTTTCATGCATCTCTTTATTTCCTTGGTTCCTTGGAGTTTTAGATTAGTGTTAGGTAGTTGTATTTCTCTTTTTAGGATTAGTTTAGCATTAAGAATAGGTAGAGGAACCATCCTTCTTTGGAGGTATGTATCAGTTCAAGTCCTCAACTTAGAGATAGTCCCATGTTGTCTCAAATCTTGAGTTGCCTATGATTCTAAGATAGGTGCAAATTTTAGCTCTAATATTTTTGGCACATTTGGTGGGACAATTAGAAATTAATGTATCTAGTGTTCCCAAGTTTGGATGCGTATCTTGGTAAAAGTATAGCCTTTGGAGTCTCTACAGTAACACATCTAGTTACTCCAAGTAGAAAATCTACTGGTTTTAGCAATCCAAGTGTGTCCAATTCATGAGAAGGATCCAAACAAGGTCTAGAGCAACAGAGGAAGGATTCTTTAAGTACTTACAAATATCACTGGGAAGAGGAAGAAGGGGAAGATAAGTTCAGAGATCACCATCTCCACCAAATAAAACTTTTTCAACACCTCCACCTGGTAGGCCCTTCTTACAATCCATTATAGTTCTTAGACCCATCATAATGGCTACACAAGGTTAGAATCCAATATTTTTCAATTTTACTGGAAATAATCCCATTGCCCTCAATGCACAAAATCCCATTCCTATAGCAAATTTGAAGAGTATTCCATTATTTATTGGAGAGAATCATACTACTCCATTTGATCATATCTAAGAAATTACAAATGTTTGTGCTATTCATGGGATTTTTGACATAAATGTAGCTGTGAAAATTCTAGATTCCTCATTCAAAGGGAAGGATTTATAATGGTTCAGGAGTATGACAATATGGTCCATCACTAATTGGAATATAATGCGCAAAAATATTTGCAATCAATTATGAGAGAGGAAAGACAAATTATATTTGTTGGAGCAATCGACAACCATCAAGAGGGATCCAAATGAAATCATGACAGACTTCAACTTTAGGTTCCAAAGAACGTGGGATAAAATATCGGTTCTTATATGACTAGCTACTAAAGGTACATTTATTTACTTCTTAAAAGCCCTTAATTATGATATTGTTGTTATGGTGAAATATATGGGAGGTATTACATTTCTTGCTACTTATGCATTGGCCATTAGGGATGAAAACTATTTAATACAAGCTGAGAAACTAGCTCTTAGGCTACCCATGCCCTTATATCCTAAATTACCTCAAGTTTCTCAACCTCCCATTGCTCCTATTCCTGAGAAAAATTCTCAACTCACTGCTTCCACATCCCATTATCCTGCACAACAAAAGGAAGACAAGTATATGAAATCCTGAATCTGAAATTTGACCAATAAAGTCATATCCCTAGAAAAACAACAAGCCCAACCCTATAGAAATTATCAAAATCAGGGAAAATCTTCAAAGCATGGATGCCAACCATATATAAATCAACAGTCTAATCAAAGATATGCACAAAATTAGTAAAATGACATATTATAGGGCCAAAATTATCCTCTCCCATTAGCAAAAAATCCTCCTCCATAATCACTTCATGCCCCTAGCTCAAGCCAAACATTGGTTCCAGTATAGAATAATATGGTTCAAGAAAGTGAATGGTGTTTTCCATGTAATCTACAACATAACCAACTTAGTTATGAAAGGGCAAGCCATCTTCAAGCCTACATGGTTCAAGGTTCTTCCAGTCAACAAGATCCACTTCTATAAGCATCTAATCCTAATGTGGAAGGAATCTAGGATGTCAATCTCATGTTCTTTGGAGATGATGATTTTTGCACGGTCAATGAAGTGGTGGAAAGCTCTAGTAGACCTCAAGTCAGCATTGCTAGTAATAAAAGATAAAAGAAAAGGATGCTAGAATCACATCCTTCATCTTCCTCTTGTCAAAAAAATGTTGTTAACAATGAGAAGGAGGTTAATGAAGGAAATAAAAAGTTACTTTAGATTCTTGATAAACTTGTATGGGGATTATGAGCTTGATTCATCAAACAAATTCACCTATCCCAGACATTGCAGTATCAAAAGTAGGGAGAATAGTGATACCCTCTAGAAATACAGACATATCCATGTGTCTATCCATCCTTGAGGCCTTATATTTTTGACAATATTGAAGAAGACCAATGTTCCTGTGAAAATCGTCCAATGCATTAGATATTCTAATCATAAAGATGACATCTCTATGTGAAGCTCTTATCCTATGCAAAATAGAGGAATCCATGACTTACCTTGCGTCTAATCTTGTCGAAAGTCTCATGTTTGTCATGATCTTTGATATGTCCCAAACATTTTTAGTATCCAAGTCCAGTAAAATATTTCAAGACCTTCACCTTATATCTAAGAATTTCAGGATGTCTATTCTTCACTGTGTTAACCACTATGGTGCATTCTTTACGGTATCCTTTATAAGAGTGGATTTAATGGTATTCTCCTATGATGCCTGAGAATCTAATGATTCATATCCTGTGCTATCCAAGAATAGTCTTGTATTCTAAGGGAGTTTGTTATGGACACTTTATGTGTTCAACCAGTTGTCGTATTAGGAGTCATTGTTTGATCTTGAATTAACCCTTCATTGTCATGCTCTCAAGTCTCACTGGTTAACTGCATGAGATATTATTAATTGATTTACCTCCCATGTGTGCCATCTATTTGTCTAGAAAAATTCTAATACTAAGGTAGGTGGTTACATGTCCTAGTTAGAACCTTGCATCACATGATTTTGAGATCTTTGACCCTTCTGGTAGTGGGGCCTTAGAATCTCATTTGTACTATCGATCTTTGATCCTCACATCATTAAGTCATATCGATCCCACCCATATGCAGCTCAATATTTCACTAAGGTGGGTGGAAGAAGATTCCACCCACCTCAAACAAGATCTAATTTCAAAACAACTATTAATCTTCTCATCTATCATCTATATCATATGATGAATTCAGCGTTCCTCACAGAGAGATCATCACGGATAGCGGAAATACCTTATAAAAAAGATATCTCAAGAAGTTTTTGCGACTCAGTCTCGATACTTATTGCATTCTTCAAGGAGGATCTTATCCATACCTATCAACTCAAGCTAACAACAGAATCCTAAGCATGCTAATAGAACTCTGTGTAACATGTTCTTTGCCAAGACTATTGATCAAGCAGAAATGGTCGTTGTGGCAGGCATCTGTACTGATTTCCCTTTTTCTCTGAAAAGTTCTTATCAAACTAGCATTACATACTTGTATGGGTGTTACGCCATTTTCTCTTGTTTATGAGGCATTGGTGAATGGTCATCCTAATCCCCTTGAAGAGAGAAAGATCAAATTCTTGTGCGTATCTCTACGAGACTAATCAATTGGTTATTCGATCAAGTCAAAGGATTATTGTGCCACAGAGCATCTAACATAGCTCGAAGTTGCTTACAAGACACAGTTTCCCTTGGATCACTCTTAGAGTAGTCATCATGCTCTTAACCTACGAGTATTGCATAGAAGCATTGTTTACAGGAAGTAGATTAGATGTAGAGAACTGTTGAATTCTCAATGTTGGTGACTTGCTGCAAATCCTTGTAAATAGGAATAATCATAATGTCAAGGTTACTACTCTAGTGAGGATCCATTCATGGATAATTTTTCCCAATTAGCTGGATTGGACGATACGTGGTGATCACGCATAAGTATGGGTTCATTGAGACTATCATTTGGCCTCCCTTGATGGTAAACTAGAAGTGGATCCACTAAACACATTGTACTTGTGACCATTATATTGACCAACATACATACCAGTTGAGCACTTAGTCAAACCTTTAGATCATTCTCCCAAGGGGCATTGGTCATTTTCCATAATATCATTATAGCCCATGGTGATGGAATTCATGTGGTCTACTATCACTTTCCTATGCATGACCTTAGCATATGGGCATCGCGGCTAACTAGTTCATATAATTTTTCTTATGGATGGGTTCTCCCTTCTTGGTGAGAACTCCATGGTCATTACATTCATCACCCTCTTTTTTACCTCTTGGAACCACTCTAAGGGTCTTGAAGCTGTCACTTGTACACCCATTATCCCCTCCTAAGTGGTATACTTAGCTTTTCCTAGCTCTTCCCCATGTAAAGTCAAAATTCATGCATGCTCTTATAAAAAATTCAAGTTATCCAAAAAAGACTACTCCCTCGAAGGAAAGTTGTTCATGTAAAAAAGAGAAAAATCAAATAAATAGACTGACCCCTTGAAGGATGGATATCATGTATATCATTCATGCCATCAAAATTATAAATGTGTAAAATAGACCGTACCCATGAAGGATGGATACTCTCTTATATCATGGCATCAAAGGCTTCGTTAAATTGTAATGGCTCCAACGTAATCACAAGGAAGAATAAATAAACAACTGAATAATTTTCATAATAGAACAAATCTTGCACATGTAGAGCAAGACAACAAAGTGTCTTGACATACTCATAAATGTCAAATGTAGGGATACATATAGGGTGTTGAGTAAGCCTAGTGCATGAATCATAAGTAAACCTTAAACCTAACCCTAAACCTACCCCATATGAGACGAACCTCCAAATGTGAGTGGAGGACACATAGGATAACTCACACCAACACACACCTTCATCAAAGCTAGGGTAACAGCTATGATGAGTCAGACAGAAAAATAAGACAATCCTAAACAATTAAGAAAGATGTGTCAATGGGGCCTGGAAACTAAAGGTATGAAAAGGTGCCTATACGAACCCAAAATTGGAGGGTACTGCACCACCGGAATAGCGTAACACGTGCCCGAATGATGATACAGGCCTCCTCGCAAGGTGTTTGGGATCCAGAAAATCCCTCTAAAACATGTGTTAAAATCCCGCATCCCCCGCTTAGCTCCTGCGTGCTTTGTTTTTCTCTTTTCCCCCTTTTTACTTGGCCTATTGCTCTTCAATTATGAAACCGCCACCCTTCCTGGGCGGTGGTCCTATAACCCCCACCCTGCTCAGGGCGGCGGTCCTTTATGCGTTTTCCGGAATGCTCTTTTAATGCGACTCACATAAAAATCAACGTTTCACCAGCTTTTTTCACTGCCTTGAGCTTGCATTAATGATTTTGGTCCCCTGGAATAGTGTTTTGCCATTGTTTATAGTTTAAGAGATCAATTTGGTTTTTACCTTGGGTAAATGCAAATGCTATAAATAGCTAGCTTGTGCTCAAGCAAATGGCCCTTCACAATTTTCCTTTTATTTTCTCATTTCAGTAGTTCAGTCTTTTATTTTGCTTAGGATTCATAGGTTAGTTCATTACATGCTTAGTTAGCATTCTCTTGCTGTTAGAAAGCCACATATCCATCTTGTGTAAAGCTCAGTTGTTATTTCATCCAATCCATTGGAGTAGGATAGTTTGTTTGTCAATAGGAAGCCATTAAAGTTGCAGGTTTTGTTCTTCAAATAGGATAGTTTTAGGTTCTGGATGTTTTATGTTGCATGACTCGCAATAAATCCCGCAAGGAATTACATAAGCCAAGATCTGTACTCTTGTGCTGTCTCTCTCCTACTCGCATTATATTCAGTCTGTATCCTAAGCTTCCTTTGTCCCAACATCTACTTCTATTAATGCTAGCATTACACGCTTTTATGGATCCATGTGAACACAAAGGAACAAGGAGATCACGTTGAGGGGACAAAATCACACACACGATCGGATTCGCCACTATTCTGCAAAATCCAGGTTCTAGCTTTCAAATTTATAATTAGAAGCATATCAAATAGAGTAGCTAATCACTTTATTTCAATCAATTTTACTTTCGATATTGCCAGGGAAGCTATGGGGATTGATAGTTTTTTAGAGACTATGATTCACTCCTCACTTCTGAGGTAGGATCGAGAGTCTTTTAAATAGATTAGATCAATTATTTCATTGTTTAGAGTAGATCTACAAATTGCACAGACAAGTAGCCACACTCGGTTACTTTTTTTGTTTTAGTCTGTTATTAGTATTAATTGTCAATTTCTAGATATATTAAAATAATTGATCTTTCAATTTCATTCATATAAATTCATCAGAAAAACAAAAAATATAAAATTTATATATGTTCTAGATATATTTCACATAGTTAATTTTACTTTCCTACTTTTAGTTCATATTGTTGCTTTTGTATGACAATCACGGGCCTGAGAGAGCCCAGGGAATACGTATTCAAACCAATCATGCCCCAACCCAATCTCGTCATAGTGATAACTGATATTGATCAAAGTCTTAGGATCCAAATCTTCCGAACAACGACAAACTTACAACATATTAGCTCACAGTTGAGTGGGTTGAATATAGAGGATGACCAAGCATATACGTTTTGGTCAAGTCAGCCAAACTATAGATTACCATAGATAACTATTCACATGACTGTGGAAGGGATTGAAAGAGAGTAAACATTCGGTTGTGATCCTTTGGTCCCACAACCAAACACATGAGATACTCTCAAAGACATAGCTACTATTTTAAGAATTCAGGGTGCAAGAACACCTGTGAGATACTCTGAGAAGATCTCACAACTATTAATTCTAAATATAGAGGCCAAGAAGGCATATGGCTATTGGATACTAGGGATTAAAGACTGATTCCACACATGACCATAGCAGGTCTACAACAACCACAAATCTATGGTTGTGACCCACAAATCCCACAACCCAACAAGCCCACAGGTCAATCTGACATTGATGTTGGCCTACACACATTAATATTCAGATCTACTCCACTTCCACCTATCATCATCAAACAATTATCCTTATTAGACATAGCAGCTAATGAAGCTAAGGAGTTCTGGACTAGGCCAGAGAATCACCCATAGAGTCAATTATATTTACTATCCACCCTATGACCTTATCTGGCGACATACATGAAACTATCCTAGGTCATTTTCCACATATTCCGCAACCCATAGACTGAATCACGCCAGAGCTCAATATTGATTGGAGCCTTCGAGCACTCATCCTTGCTGATCGATCTATCACTCCAGTTCATGTTAGTAGGGCCTTCTTTGCCTTAGATTCACAAATTCCACTAGTGCGCGTCGAATACATCAGATTTCCTAACTAGTTTGTCTACATCCCACCCATATTCAATCCTCACTGGCTGTCTCAGCATGACCTCAGGAGGTCGGGTGCGAGGAAAAGTTACTTGTAGATTTCCATGCTCGCTTGTCACTTTTCCATCATACAAAATTAGTGAACCTGACGTGAACTTCCTAATTTCTAGTTCAGAGTCATATTATTACGTGTTCTTCCAAGTTAGTATACTTTTCATCTTTTCCACCTCATTAGCCTTCACATCAGCTTCACCAAAAAAATTGGTGAACCTAACGTGAACAAACAACTGTTTCACCGTTTACACCTTCTCTCTTAGTGTTTCGTCTTCTTTCATCCACCTTCGCTCTTTCCCATTATTCTGTAGATATTCATATACCCCCCGAATATGTCAGGATTTGATGCATATGGTAGACCTCTCCTAGGTCTTGAGGCATACTACACTCAACTGAATAGACAGTCATCACCCTAGCTCTCTGTATGGGGTGAAAACTATTCAAATAACCAATTATCAATACAAACTCCATCTCCAAAGATCAGATATGGGTCATCTTTCCAAACAGAGGAGTGGGATCAGCTCACTCAAGCACAACAAATAGAGCCTTCAGGCTCGAACAATATGATGCTCACAGGAGAATCTAGTTCGTCTCCTCAAATACTACTGAGACCAAAAATTAGTAGACAAGCTGACCCTTACCTGGTTTTAGATAATGAACATGCAATACATTATGCCAAGAATGAACAACATTCTCAAAATATGTACCCACCTGTAGGAGGTTTACAAACACAAACCGAGGTCTATTTTCAGGAAAATACCTCCATACCACGTCATATAGGAAATGCCCTCGGGGAAACTTGGCAGGGAAATGATCAGTTCATAACAGGATATCACATGCCTATACAACACCAGGATATACAACAAACACCACTAAGGAAAAATACCGTGACTTCACTAAATGAAGTCATTTCAACGTTAGTAGAAAAAGTGAGGGGGTTAGAACTTGCTCAGGAAAATCACCATTCTCAATTCATGCAGGCAGGAAATTCTAATCCTCCATGCCATCACAACCAAGTAGACCTCCTCACAGTCATAGGTGCGTTAGGCGTGACTCCTCAGTATTCACAACAATCACCAACAAGATACACCATTTCTAACACCACTCTAATACCTCTTGGTCTAGTACAAAATAATCCATTCTTGGACAATACCCCTTCATACTTAAACATGTATTCCAAGTCACCACAAGGGGATATGTTCTCCTCTCCGGTATTTTTACTCAACCACAGGGGTTTCCTTACGCTCCCACCAATGCATACGCTATGCCATATCAACAACCCATTCCACTGCCACCCCCTCAGCAGGCACCATCAATGGTCGAAACCTACGCGATAGGAACATATTCATAATACTTGAAAGAGCCTTTAGGTTTTACCATACGGAGTGTCATGCTTCCAAGACCTCTTCCCGATTTGCCCAAGTACAAAGGTTGTGGAGATCTGAATGCACATATCAAGGCTTACGCCACAACTATTAGAGAAATACTCCATTCGGATGGGGTTGTTGCTAAAATATTTTCTAAAAATTTGGAAGGCATCACTCTCAATTGGTATTATAGAATACCTGAGGCTTCCATCCATTCATTTAAATAACTCATTTCAGAGTTCATTAATGTGTTTGACATGAACAAACTATTAAGAACAGGAATCAGGGAATTCTTGCATATTAAGCAGGAACACAATGAATCTATTGCTCATTTCATCCAAAGGTGGCATACAGTTCTTTATTCTTTAGCCAGTGCTCCAAATATGGACCAAATGGAACTATGTGATTTATTCCTTCATTCTCTCAGTAGAGAAGTGAAGGAAGAAGTCCAGAAGTTCCCACTAAGGACTTACGATGAAGTACTTGAGAGTGCTCTCCGAATAGATCAAGCGGAAATAGATAGCGGTCGTAAGATGTATGGAACAAACAGGAGGTTAATCACCTCCAACCAAAATACTACGACTTATCCAACTACCACAAATATCAATCAAGGACCTAAAATCCTCAATAAAAATCGCAGAGTGACAATAGATGGAGTAACTGATCAGGCTAAAAAGGTAAATGTTGTGAATACACCACCACTAATAAACAACCAATGAAACAACAACTTTACCCCAACAATCAATACAGTGGATTTTAATCATCCACAACAACAAAAAAAACAATGGCGAAACCTTGCATAGGGTTCAAGCCAAAATTTAACTAGGTATCAAAACCAGAATTCAAACTAAAGACAACAAATGCAAAACTTTAATCCTAATAAGCAACAGTTTGATCAAGGTTTTGGGCCACAATATGCACCAAACCAGTAGACTAGGAATTACAATCCTAACTCTTATTGTGGTTTCCACAAAATTTGAGGCCATGACACTAGAACGTGTCGTGACTACAATAAATTCATGCAACGTTTGCCAGAAGAAGAAAGATAACTTTTCATAGATATGTTCTTGGCAGATCCTACCTCACCAACACCAAATACTTTTATAAGGGTAGTTTCCCCTCAGAATGCACCCCTTAAAATCTTCAATGATCGGCTCCCAAATCACAACAACAGGTTCAATCCGAATGGGACAAACAAGGGTGTAATGACAGGAAACAATGATCATGAAGCCTTAACTTCACTAAATCCATCAGTTGTGCCATAATTAGGAAGTCAGCCGTGACCCAAGATAGTTGGTTTAATGGAGTTAGATGCCAAACTACCCGTAGAAGCTATAACAAGGACACAAGAGTATTCCTCTCAGCTAAGTCCAAGCTACCCGCTAGAAATAGATGATATCCAACAAGTATTAATAAAACCCGTGGGTGCCTATGATTTAATTAGTGATTTAACAAAAACCTTCTCACACATCTCCTTTTTGGATTTATTGAAGAACTCCCCTACTCACAGGGTTTCTCTTTTAGAAGCATTGGGTTTAAGTCATCTAATTAGCATCACTCCACCTCCTGAAACACATGTAAACCATATAGACTTTGATATCTACCCTCCGTGGAAGCCAGATAGGGACACCGAATTCATATTTGAAATAAACAAAATGTTGAAAGATGCTGAGATTGCACGCTGAGGTGATCCAGCCTTACACTTGCAAGTATGGGTTTATAACAATTATGTGAAGCACGCGATGGTTGACGATGGGGCAGTAGTTAACATAGTCCATTTTTCTTTTCTCCAAAAGCTAGGGTATGGAGAAACGAATTGTTCCACGAGTCAAAATACATTAAGAGGCTATGATAGCCTCAAAGCCATGTCAATCGGAACTATAATACTACCAGTCACCTTAGGACCCAAAACAATCCTGACTGAGTTTTATAATATAGATCGGGAAACTAACTATAATATGATCCTCGGCCGACCATGGATACACCGTATGAAGGCAATTCCTTCTATGTTATTTCAAGAAGTAAGGTTTTTACACTTAGGAAAGATATTCATAGCCAAGGGTGATCCAAAACCATTCAATATACACCTAGCAGACCTGAAGAAAAGGCCAGGCGTTCACTCTGAGTTTGAACTCCCAACAAACCAACTTAATAAACCAAGGGACATGAAACTAGAAGAAAATTTGATACCTACAACTGAGTTAGAAGTTACGAACCTAGTCAAGAATATCCCAGCCCTCAAGGATGAAGTTAAGATCGTAGAAATAATATCATTAGGAACTACTGCAGAAATTATTGAATTACGAGAACAGGATCTACCAATGTTCCTACCACTTTATTTGGTAGGCATGGGACACACCCTAGGTGTCAGTTTTCTCCGAGCAGAGGATCTCTGCATGGTGGAAGTAGAAGATATTAACACAACAAATATCCCAACATCCATATTCCTAGCGAAATATGGACTCTCCATTTTGATGGAGCTAGATGTCGTTATGGAGCTGGGGCGGGTATAGTCTTTACTTCTCCTAAGGGAAAGGTCCTACCATTTGCCTTTAAACTAAACTTTGAATGTACAAACAATGGCGCTGAGTACGAAGCCCTCCTCCTTGGCCTCATCTTAGCTAAGAGGATCGGTGCTAATAATATCAGGGTGTTAGGAGACTCACAATTGATAGCAAACCAAGTTGATGAGGTATATGAAACCAAAGCCAAGCACTTACAACTCTACAAAACAGCTGTATTGAATTTGAGCAAGGAGTTTGACTTCATATTGATTGAAGCAATCCCACGAGAACAAAATCTCCTTTCCAATTCAATAGCAACCTCAGCGTCACGCTTCACTCCAAGCAGCGAGTTAAAAAAAAACCCATTTTATGGTATCCCTTCGTACCAAAACATTAGTGAAACAAATTTCAAGCCCTCATTTAATGGACATAGATGAGAAAAAATCTACTATCCTAGACCACATTGATAGTGAGACAACCACTCTTGATTACTTAAATGCCTATACAACATTACATCTCGCCCATCACACAGTAGATTTATCTTTGATCCCGCATTCATCTTCCTATTACGGGAATCCCATGACAGAGCTTCCCCAACAAAAGGAACTCAACATATACACAGTCGAGAATGGAGACGAGCTGGAACTACCGCCAGCCCTGCCTGAGTTTGAAGAAGGTAACGCTTCTCTAATCAAAGAAACAATTGATATTAACATCAAAACGGAAGATGAACCAAGGATATTGAAGTTAGGATCCTCGTTAACTCCATTAGAAGTAGAAATACACAAGCAGATCCTCAAGGAACATCAGAAGGTGTTTACATTTAATTATAAGGAAATGACAGGAGTTACACCCCACATTGCGGTACACAACCTTGTTACTAAATTAGATGCAAAACCAATTAAACAAAAATCAAGACCAATGAAGCCCAAGGTATCTCTCATGGTGAAAGAGGAGGTAATGAAACTCCTCCAAGTAGGATTCATCAAACTAGTCGATTAATCTCAATGGGTATCTAATATCATCCTGGTTCTCAAAAAGAATGGGAAGATACACATTTGCATAGAATTTCGGGACATTAACAAAGCGAGTCCTAAGGATGACTTCCCGTTACCATCCATAGATGTCATTGTTGATGCGACAGCTAGATTTGAGCTTTTGTCTCTCATGGATGGATTCTCAGGATACAATCAAATTAGAATATCCAAACAAGATCAAGATAAAACAACATTTATAACTCCTTGGGGAACTTATTGCTATGTTGTTATGCCATTTGGTCTCAAAAATACTGGTGCTACATACCAGTGGGCTATGACATATATATTTCATGATCTTATTCATAAAATTGTGGAATCCTACTTAGATGACTTGTTGATCAAGGCCAAAAAGTGTTGTGACCATCCAGAAGTGCTTCGCGTCATTCTTTCACGTTTAATAGAATATGGATTCACGCTAAATCTAGAAAAATGAGTCTTTGGCGTAACAGGAGGGAAACTCCTAGGTTACATTATATCATCATGCAGGATCGATGTTGACCCAACCTAAATTAAGGTTGTTCTCGAAATGGTGCCTGTTATCCAAGTTTGCACACATGGCAAGATTGGACAACAGGGTCCTATCACGTTCAAAATGAAAATAGTAGTCCCAGGAACCCATCTCCGGTTATTATCAAGATACAAAAATTAAAAATAATTCTTAAATTGCATATGAGAGATCACCTAGCATCGAAAGGCACCCAGTTTATCTCAACTTAGTGAAGAGTTTGGGGTCGAGTTGATAGAGAATCCGGTGTCAAATTGATAGTCATCTCGGAAATAATCTCAGTAGAGACTCTCAGTTGTAAGAGCTCGACAAGGTCTTGTTAATGCAAAATATAGCTCGTTCAAAATTGACGAATGAAAGGAACTGTACAAGGATCTCGGTGGAGATCGATGCAAAAATATCTAAAGGCCAAGTCAGGGAGAGTCAAAGTCAACATGATCCCAGGTTTAATCCATTAAGACAATGCTCGACTAACCACTTGGGAGAATTATCTTGTTTGACCGAGATGATATGAAATTATGCAGATATGGGAGGTTCAACATCATTAAATCTCGGGTTTGTAATTACATAATGGAAGGACTTCTATCGACCCAGGAAGATAGTATAAGCACCATAGAATACCAATGTAAAATTGAGTCAAACTGACATCTTAAAAAGAGCTGTGAATTATAATGGTGTTTAGACCTTCCTCGGCCGAGTATTCGGTGCACAGGCAGTAGGCATGTTACAGTATAGTAAGAGTTCTTTTGAGTACTTCCAACAAGAAGGTTGTCCAACTATGTTTTTTATCTGTTCAGCATCGAATGCATCTTTAAATTCGGGATTTTCCTTCAAGATATTTTTTATGAAAATCGATTAAGTGACAGTGAGAGTGTTACTGGGAGACCTGAGGAAATTTATTACAAAGATTCTCTATCGAGACCTTACTGGTTTTACGATGTAACTCATAGAAGAGAATCTCATAGAGGTGGAACTGTTTCATATCAGAATATTCATGAGGCACAGTTTTCTTTGAAATTATATGAGCATCTTCAATGAGTCACTAAGTTGGAAGGCATAAAGGCTTCTGTTGGAATTATCACACCTTACAAGCTACAGCTGAAATGTTTACACCAAGATTTTGATGTTATCCTCAAATCTGATGAAGGAAAACTCAGCAGGAGAAAAAATCATGGGGATCCCGTGTGCTGGTGGGAATTGTGGAGATAATGAACAAACTTTCCAAGTTTTCATGGTGAAGCTAAGGCCAAGGCCCGCGGATTAATGTGTCCAAGCCGTTACGTGGGGATTTGGAGCTAATATGCTGAGGTCGGAAATTTGATGATGGCAGGCCAAGCGGTTAATCCCACGCTGAGGTATGAATAGGGGAACTCAGGGAAAGCACCGCTAAGTGGAAATATTGGTTTGGTAAACCATGATCAAACTTCCGTAAATGGGAGAAATCAGATCAAACTGCCAAGCATGGAAATATTACAATGGCTATCCAACATGATACTTCCGCACGGGCCGTGTAAACAGGATCGGAGCACGTTGTGCGAGTCACAAGGAGAGTTAAAGTGGCAGTTGTAAATTGGGCGGTGAGTAATCCTCCAAGCGATAAGGGAGGATGATGGCGAGATGGTTGAAGATGGGTTGACGTTGAAAAAGTATCTAGTTTCAGGCTCACAAGAAAGAAACACCTTCTCATGGAATACTGTAATTGTAGCTTAAAGAAGACACAGGTTTCCTCACAAAGCAACAAACAGATGTCTGACCTGATCAGTTCGCCTTTGCCATCATACTTCTCCCAACTCCCATTTAGGCTCTGAGCATTCGGTGGTCACAAGGCAAAATCCCACACATAGGCAGCAGGCATGTTGCAGTATAGTAGAAGCCTTTCTTTTGAACGCTTCCAGCAAGCAGGTTGTCCAATTGTGTTGTTATCTGTTCAGTATCGAATGCATCCTCAAATTCGTAGGATTATCCTTATTCTGAACTTAGATCAAATAGCAGCTGCAGGAAACAAATATTCACTATCGTGTACAATGGATTGGAGTCACGCTATTCGAGGCTTCATAAAATTTCCCTGAATCAGGAGATGAAGGTTTATTACGGTGCAGAATGAAATGATTCATATTGCTCAACATGTTTTCTCCTAGAAGTGAATTGAATGTGAAGGTCAACTCTAAAATACCTGGTTGGCTATTTTGCATGCTACATCCTTGTTACTTGTAAATGGTCTCTTTGAGAAACTCTAAGGGCAAGAAGCAGTATTCTTTTACCAGGTTCAGAGAAACTGTGTTTTTTTTACAATGGACAATTATACTGCAATTTTAAGCTAATTTTATCTAGCTTATTTCTATTAGCTTTGATCCACGACTAAGGAAGAATTCATATGGTTGACCTATACATTTTTCCAAGGTCCTCTTGGTTGCCCCAGTGGTTCAATGTATTTTTTTGAAGGGCTTATTTTATGTGTTGCAAATTGTAACATAAAGGATCTTTTTAGTTTCTGGAAAAATGAGTATATTGTGTAGCTCACAGCTACCTATGCCATACTAAGATCCCAATAGTGGCATAATTGTTGATTGGAGCTGAGATTGCAGAGTGCACTGCCAAAATACCAAAGGACTCAATGCAAAAGAATCTGATTGCCAAAGTGAGGAAAGAGTTAGTGTGGGGTTCAAAATTGATTGCAACACCGAGTTAGAGGATTCGAAACTCACCAAGTTGGGATTTGTGCAGACTCTATCTACGTGGACCCCCTCCTCTTCCAGTCAAACGGGTCAACGGTGGGGTCCCAACATTATGTTAATTAAATTAATATTTTTATTTAAATATTTTAATAATAATATTTATTATTATTATTTAAATATTTTATTTAAATATTCTTTTAATTAATTAAGAAGACTAGGTCATCAGGCAATTAATGACCCATGATGGAACCTTCTCAAGTGGTTCAACTAACTGAAATAAATACATCATGGGCCTTCATTTTAGGAATGTAATTATGACCATTTCCTCTTCTTTCTCACATATTCTTCTATAAATGTAAGTTGGAAGCTCATTTCAAAAGGTTCTAACAGTTTAGACAAGTTGGAAAGTTAGATATCTCAGGTGAGTGTATACTTTTCAAGAATCCTCTCTCTTCTACAAGTTGTTCTTGTGTGTTGAGAGAACTTTCAAGCCTCCTCTTCAAGACTGTAATGGAAACTATTGCCTCTTCTGAATGTATGATGCATTGTGCATGTTATTGAAGCAATAAAAGTGTGTGTTTTATGACTAATCTTGGTCCCTTCATCCTTTTATGCTTCTTTGTGCCTTTCTTGTACTTGCAGGTACACTGTGAAAGTTTAAGTTTCTATTGCAGGTTCTTGGAGTTCTGTGCTTATCGAGTGGTGGAGTATTGCATGCAGCTGAGTTGTGGTGTCTGTTCACCCTTTTTGAGTTCATCCTTCTTCGCTGGGAAACTAGTATATTTCTCGGTCTGATAAAGTTTAACAAAGGAAACGCGTGTCTCTTAGTTTGTGGTATCTTGTACCCTCTCTAAGTTGCAGTAGGTGAAGTTGACCTGTGGTGCACACACCCTCTTCAAATTAACCCTTCTTAAGTCTGGAAACACCCTTTATTTGGTGCATCTCCATACCTAGTATAGTTTCATTTATGTAAATATCTTTCCCTAAAACCCCATGAAAATGTTAGCATAGAACTAGATAATCATTTTTGTTACACTAGGAGTAGTACAACACTTAGTTTAGGAAGAGGAAGCCGGCCTTCTCCGGAGGTTCACCTCGAGCCCAAGTCCCACAGTTTGAGAGGTGATCTATTTCATTAGCCAGACATTGCTCGACTATGAAACATGTTACACGCAAGCAAAACAAGAATGCCTCGCCATAGTCTTTGCAACCAAACACTTAAGACATTACATGCTAAATCAAGAAACAAAAGTCATTGTAAAGACATAGCATTTACGAACTTTCCTCACGCAGGGGTCCTTGTTTAAAAAGGCTAGACGCTTTATAACCTTAATGGGTGAATTTGAATTAACATTTGTAAATCAGAAGTCTATTAAAGGACAAGTCATCACAGATTGGTTAGCTGATAATCCATTAAATAGAGGCGATCTAGTGGATCTGGATTTTCCCGATGAATGCATATATTACATCAAAACTAGACCTCCTATCTCTGAATTTCCTTGGTATACCAATATTATTAATTATATCATGGACCATACGTATCCAGAAGGTGCTACTATGCAACAAAGAAGGTGGTTACGCATTATCGTAGTGAAATACGTCATTATAGAGAAAGTCCTCTATCGAAAGGTGTTCAATGGAATACTTCTAAGATGTGTCGACAAAGAAGAATCCAAGAAGATTCTCCATGAATATCATAGTGTAATGGTGGAGGCCACTTCAGTGGCCATGCCACCACTCGTAAAATACATCGGATGGGCTATTTATGGCCTACTCTAGAACACGACATAGTAGAGTTTGTACGAAGGTGTCATAAGTGCCAGGAGTTCTCCCACAAGATCCATATGCCAGCACAGGCTCTACAACCAATTGCTACTCCATGGCCCTTTTCTACGTGGGGCCTTGACTTAATAGGGAAATTATCTCCCTCATCTATAGATGGCCATAATTTTATAATCACGGCCACGGAATATTTTACCAAGTGGGTAGAGGCCATGCCTCTTACTACTGTACCGAGTTCTGTAATCGCCAAGTTCATTTTGAATGAAATCATTTGCAGGTATGGTGTCCCGCAAATCATTATCTCAGATAATGGGACTTCTGTTAAGAATGACGAAGTTTGTGAATTGTGTAATAAATTTAGAATAAGCCATCATATAGCCTCTCTGTATTACCATCAAGCTAATGGACAGGCTGAAGCCACAAAAAAAACATTAAAAGCCATTCTTCTTAAAATGGTAAAATAAAATAAACAAGATTGGCATTTGAAGTTATATCCGGCCTTATGGACCCACCAAACTTTAATAAAAACACCAACAAGAGCCACTTCTTTCTCACTGGTATTTGGGGTGGAAGCCGTTCTCCTACTTGAGTTTGAAATACCTAGTCTCCGTATCTCATTACAAGGGATTCTAGACAAAGATGCTTATAGAGAAGGACGTCTCTCCCAACTAGAAAGCCTAGATGAAGCTAGGTTAGATGTTGAATAGTGGCATAGAGTCTATGCTGACCGGATGTGCCGGTAGTATAACAAGAAGGTCTATGAATGCGACATATATGAAGGTGATCTAGTTCTAAGGATAGACAACTGGATCGACAAAAAGACCGGCGAAGGAAGGAAGTTCCGTCCCAAATGGTTGGGCCCATACCGAGTCATAAGAGACTATGAAAATGGTGCATACCTCTTATGCACGCTAAAAGGTGAGTAATTTGGTGAAACAATCAATTCCATGCACCTTAAACAATTCTATGCGTAAGCACCCAGTATCCTCCAAAGTGATGGTCCACTCACCGTGGACCCCTGGTAATCAGAAGGTGTTCCGATTAGCATCCCAATAGGAGAATAAGTCACAAAGAATGTGACTGGATGGCACAACATGTGGAACGCGTGAGATACGTAGTATCTCGGCCCTCTAAAGAGTGTCCTCCTCATCCTATGAAAGCACATCTAGTAATGCTGGGAGCCAGTCACACTCTCTCTCTCTCAGCTCCACTGAATGTACTCCTACCTCACCTACATATACCCAAAAACACACAAAACAGAGAAAGTTAGCATCCAAGTGATACTGGAAAGATCATGAAAACACATAGAAATGCTAAAAATTCAAAAACAATTTTAGACAAGTGTTCTTTTGGCATTCTGTGGAGAACCGCCGCCCTAAGCAGGGTGGCAGTTCAGTAACTGCCACCTTAAAGGCGACGGTCTTATAACTGCTACCCTGAATAGGGCGGGGGTCGTGGCTCGAAAACCCACGCGGGTTTTATACCCTAAAAGAATCCTAAAAATGCCAAAAGAGGACCATTTTAACTAAAACAAGGCCTACCAAGTAGGCACCCCCCTAGATGGACCTTTTGAGCCTAACATTTTCAAAAATAACCCCCCCACGAGAAAGATTTTAGCATTTTAAAATTGAGGGGGTAAAAATAATAAATTGAGAAAAACTAACCTGTGATCTCCCGGGACGATGTTCCACTTGTGGAGGCATGATCGCTACCCTGTCATGAACATTTTGACTCTACTTTCATAAGAAACCGTCACCGTGGGTCCTAGAGCTCAAAACCAACCAAATCAACACACACAAATGAATAGGAAAATGGGCCCACTTTTACATATATAGTAACCTGACTTGTTTTTCATGTCCTATCTCACAGGTTTGGAGTGCTGACGAAGGTAAGTTTTATCCTCGCACAAAGGGTACGTCCTCATTTCTCATTATTTTAGTGTTTATTTTCTTATCTATTTTGTGTATCTGCACTTGATTCCTCTTTTCATTTTGTAGGTAGTGGGAATTTTGGATGGCGTCATTTCGACACACGAACGTATCAGGTATAATTTCTAACTTCCCATTTTTGGGACCACCATAGTCAGACCCACCATTTTACGCCTCTTCATGGCTAAAACGCTTCTCTGAGGGGGCAATATGTATGTACCCAAAATTGGAGGGTACTGCACCACTGGAACAGTGTAACACATGCCCCAATGATGATACAGGTCTCCTCGCAAGGTGTTCGGGATCTAGAAAAGCCCTCTAAAACATGTGTTAACATCCCGCATCCCCCGCTTAGCTACTGCGTGCTTTGTTTTTCTCTTTTCCCCCTTTTTTCTTGGCCTTTTTCTCTTTAGTTACGAAACTGCTGCCCTTCCCGGGTGACGGTCTCGTGACCGCCACCCTAAACAAGGTGACGGTCCTATAACCGCCACCCTGCTCAGGGTGGTGGTCCATTACGCATTTTCTAGAATGCTCTTTTAACACGAATCACATAAAAATCAACGTTTCACCAGCTTTTTTCACCACCTTGAGCTTGCATTAATGATTTTGGTCCCCTGGAATAGTGTTTTGCCATTGTTTATAGTTTAAGAGATCAATTTGGTTTTTACCTTGGGTAAATGCAAATGCTATAAATAGCTAGCTTGTGCTCAAGCAAATGGCCCTTCAAAATTTGCCTTTCATTTTCTCATTTCAGTAGATCAGTCTTTTATTTTTCTTAGGATTCATAGTTTAGTTCATTACATGCTTAGTTAGCATTCTCTTGCTGTTAGAAAGCCACATATCCATCTTGTGTAAAGCTCAATTGTTATTTCATCCAATCCATTGGAGTAGGATAGTTTGTTTGTCAATAGGAAGCCATTAAAGTTGCAGGTTTTGTTCTTTAAATAGGATAGTTTTAGGTTCTGGATCTTTTATGTTGCATGACTCGCAATAAATCCTGCAAGGAATTACATAAGCCAAGATCTGTACTCTTGTGCTGTCTCTCTCCTACTCGCATTATATTCAGTCTGTATCCTAAGCTGCCTTTGTCCCAACATCTACTTCTATTAATGCTAGCATTACATGATTTTATGGATCCACGTGAACACAAAGGAACGAGGAGATCACGTTGAGGGGACAAAATCACACACATGATCGGATTCGCCACTGTTCTGCAGAATCCAGGTTCTAGCTTTCAAAGTTATAATTAGAAGCATATTAAATAGAGTAGCCAATCACTTTATTTCAATCAATTTTACTTTTGATATTTCCAGGGAAGCTATGGGGATTGATAGTTTTTGAGAGACTATGATTCACTCCTCACTTCTGAGGTAGGATCGAGAGTCTTTCAAATAGATTAGGTCAGTTATTTCATTGTTTAGAGTAGATCTACAAATTACACAGACAAGTAGCCACACTCGGTTACTTTGTTTGTTTTAGTCTGTTATTAGTATTAATTGTCAATTTCTAGATATATTAAAATAATTGATCTTTCAATTTCATTCATATAAATTCATCAGAAAAACAAAAAATATAGAAGTTACATATGTTATATTTATATTTCACATAGTTAATTTTACTTTTCTACTTTTAGTTCATATTGTTGCTTTTGTATGACAATCATGCGCCCTAGAGAGCCCAGGGAATACGTATTCGAACCAATCTTGCCCCAACCCAATCTCATCACAGCGATAACTGATATTGATCAAAGTCTTAGGATCCAAATCTACCGACAAACTTACAACATATCAGCTCACAGTTGAGTGGGTTGAATATAGAGGACGACCAAGCATATACGTTTTGGTCAAGTCAGCCAAACTACAGATTACCATAGATAACTATTCACATGACTGTGGAAGGGCTTGAAAGAGAGAAAATGTTCAGTTGTGATCCTTTGGTCCCACAACCAGACGTAGGAGATACTCTCACAGACATAGATACTAGTTTAAGAATTCAGGTTGCAAGAACACCTGTGAGATACTCTGAGAAGATCGCACAACTATTAATTTTAAATATAGAGGCCAAGAAGGCATATGGCTATTGGATACTAGGGATTAGAGACTGATTCCACACATGACCATAGCAGGTCTACAACAACCACAAATCTATGGTTGTGAACCACAAATCCCACAACCCAACAAGCCCACTGGTCAATCTGACATTGATGTTGGCCTACACACATTAATATTCAGATCTACTCCACTTCCACCTATCATCATCAAACAGTTATCCTTATTAGACATAACAGCTAATGAAGCTAAGGAGTTCTGGACTAGGCTAGAGAATCACCCATAGAGTCAATTATATTTACTATCCACCCTATGACCTTATCTGGAGACATACATGAAACTATCCCAAGTCATTTTCGATGTATTCCAAAACCCATAGACCTAATCACGCCAGAGCGTGATATTGATTAGATCCTTCGAGTAGTCATCCTTACTGATCGATCTATCACACCAGTTCAGGTTAGGAGGGCCTTCTTTGCCTTAGATTCACAAATTCCACTAGTGCGCATCAAAGACATCAGATTGCCTAACTAGTTTGTCTGCATCCCATGCATATTCAATCCCCACCGACTATCTTGGCATGACCTCAAGAGGTCGGTTGTAAGGAAAAGTTACTTGTATATTTCCATGCTCGCTTGTCGCTTTTCCATTGTATAGTGCCCATGTATAAACAACATCTTCCTAGAAGAAGAAGAAGAAGAGGAATATATATCCCAAAGAAGATGAGCAGCTGCATAAGACCTCACCCCAAAAAGAGACCACAAGTGAAGAAACTTCCCCTTAGTGAAGGGCTTGGTGAATATATCTACAATTTGATTAGTTGTCTGAATGTACTGAATGTCAATGATACCATCATGAATAAGATCTTGTATGAAGTGCATATGGATCTCAATGTGCTTCATCCATTGATGCTGAACTGGATTTCTACAAATCGAGATAGTGCTCGTGTTATCATAATAGATAATGGTAGGAAGCTGAAAGTGGATGCCAAACTCTGTCAGAATACCCTGTAGCCAAATAGATTCTGTGGCAGTGTTAACTGCTCCTCTGTATTTTTCCTCTATAGATGATATCACAATTGCATTCTACTTCTTCCTAGACCAACTAATAGGACCCAAACCAAGAGAGAAACTATAGCCAAAAGTATATTTCCAATCAAACATCTGAAAATGAACTAGCAGATCAAGAGAATACTTAGGTTGTGAAATCAAAATTCCCAAGTCAGATTGTGAAATCTAGATCCCAAGGAAGTAATGAAGTAGACCTAAGTCAATCATGGAAAACCTGTTGGCCAATGCAATCTTCACAGAATCAATAATAGAGGAAGATATTCCTATGATCAACAAGTCATCAACATAGAGAACAAGAATGAGTATGGAGTCATATTGACATAGAATATAAACATTTGGATCAAAGTGACACCTAGTAAACCATGATGTAAGTAAGGAGTCCATCTTGGCATACCAAGCCTGAGGGGCTTGTTTAAGGCCATAAAGAGACTTCTTTAACTTACAGATGAGGGAGGGATCATGGACATAACCTGAAGGTTGTTCCATGCAAATCTCTTCCTCTAGGTCCCCATGAAGGAAGGCACTCTTAACGTCCATTTGATGGACTTTCCATCCATTTGCTGCGATAATGGAAAGGGTCAGTTGAGTAGAAGTCATCTTCATAACCGCAGAAAGGTTTTAGTATAATCAACCCTAGCTATCTAGGAGAAACTCTTAGCTACTAATTACACTTTAAACTTTTCGATATATCCATCTACTCCATACTTTTTCCAAAACACCCACTCACACTAAATTATTTTTCATCCTTTCGGAAGAGGGGTGAGATCCCAAGTATTGTTCTTCATGAGAGAGGAATACTCCTCATCCATGGCAGAATCACACTCAGGAATACTAGAATCCTCCCGAAAATACTATGGATCAGAAGAAGAGGTGAAGGAGTGGGGTCGAATGAAATCTGAGTGAGTACATATCATATCCGAAGTACCTCCAACTAAATCTCCAGCACTTTGCAAATTTTTCCTACCCCAAAGAGGACCAAGAGTATTAGGCTCGGAGTCAGAATATTTTCACTTAAGTGAAAAGGGACATAGTCCTCATCATCACTACTGTTAGAATCAAAAGACTCAGAGGTCTGATGGTTGGTAGGATCAGGAAGATGAGAACACTTAACAACATCATCATATGATGAGTTAGAATTTAAGTCAGTGAGTTGAAGAACCTCAATAGGTGAAGAAGTAGAAGTCAAAAAAGACTCATCGAACTTAACACTTCTCTTAATATACATCTCATGAGAATTAGGATTCATCAATTGATATCCCTTCACATCATTAGGATACCCTACAAAGATACAAGGTTTAGATTGTGGTTCCAAAGCCTTGCATTTCTTCTTGGGAATCCAAGCCATAGGCTTAAATCCAAAGACTCGAAAGTGCTCAACATCAAGTTTACATCCAAACTAGGCTTCAAAGGGTTTCATCCCTCTTACTGCCTTATGTAGAACATAGTTCTGAATGTAATTAGCACAATTCATTACTTCAGCCCAATATTGTGGAGGAAGAGACTTCGAGTGAATCATACAAGTGGCCATCTCTTTAAGAGTACGGTTCTTTCTTTCTACTACTCCATTCTAGGAAGGGATGTATGTAACTGTATGCTGCAAGGAGATCCCTTCAGAAGTATAAAAATCCATGAACCTATTGTTTACATATTCACCTCCATTGTCAGTTTGAATTACCTTGATAGACCGTTCTACCTGTTTCTCAGCAAGAGCCTTAAATTCCTGAAAATGTTCAAAGACTTCAGATTTAAGCTTAAGAAAATATACCCAAGTATATCATGAATAGTCATCAATGAAGGTCAGCACATAAAGAGCTCTAGTAAATGAAGGAGACGGAAATGGACCAGAAATATTGCTGTGAACAAGATCCAAGGGATGAGTAGCTCTCTAGGATTTTCCTTTGTCAAATTTCTTTTCAGGATGCTTTCCAAGGGTACAACCCTCACAAAGACCCTTAGAAAACTTTATGCGGTGTAACCCATTGACCATTTTGTTTTGGCTCAATTGTTCAAGGTAGCGATAATTTAGATGTCTAAAACGCTCATGCCATAACTTACTAACCTCATTTACATGAGTGAGAAAGGTAGTGGGCATACAATCAGAATTAAAGTGGGAAAAGGTATATAACCATGAATGGTGATCTGCCTTTCCCTCTGTCATTGTAGTGTCATTGTTAAGCTCATGAATAATCACCGAGTTAGGACCAAATTCCACTCGCATTCCACTCATGAATAATCACCAAGGTGAGTAATTTGGTAAACTGATAGGATATTGGTAGAGAGATCAGGAACACTCAACACTTGGTTGAATGTTCCCCCATCCATCTCTACTGATCCACTACTAGAAACCAACATTGTTGTGTCATTACCCATCGTGATTTGGGACATATCAAAAGGATCGATGTTAGTGAACTCAACATGCGAAGAAGCCATGTGGTGCGAGTTGCTAGAATCTATAATCCACACCGATAAAGGAGCAACTTTAGCTACAAGGGCCTTTCCTTTCTTCTTATTAGATTTTAAACCTTTTGCAGTAGAAGTCTCAGCCTTAGGAGCATTTTGTTTGATAGACTTAGGAACACCTATTTGATTTTTCTCAAGTAAATGAGTAAGGTGATCAATTTGTTTTCTCATACACGTATGCTCTTTATGACCAAACTTCTTGCAATAGGAACAAAAATACATGTCTTTCTATGCTCTAGGTTCAGAAGTCGAAGTGTTCATGTCAATTTTAGTTTTGGTCTTGGTTTCCTTTTTAGGTTGATCCTTTTTTTCTTTCTTCTTTTCTTTCTTCTTTTCCTTACTATTACTTGCTACAAGGGCATGCGACTTGGACTTGAGATAACCCCATTTGAATGACTTTTTCTTGTTCTCTAATAAGTTGAGATGAAAAATAGTCAAAGGAGGGCATATTCCAATCCTTTTCTAAGGTAACTTTATAGTGTAAAAGGTTGACAAAAAGACAAAATATTCAGGACCTAACTTAGAGAGAATTGACAAAATTAGTTGAGAATCTTTCTTCTCTACTTGAAATTCCTTTAACAACAATCTATTGTGGAAAAAATTAGAGAAGAATGCTTGTAGGTTTTCAAAATCACTAGCATTTAACCCTAGCAGTTCATTTTTCAACTCATACGCTCTTATGTCATCTTGTTGTCTAAACATTTCATCTAACATTTTCCATGCAGAATTAAGTGTTTCGGATGACTCAATGTGGAAGATAAAGTCAAGAGAAATGGACATGCAAAGAAGACCTAAAGCTTCATCACTACGGTTTAACCACTTAAATTTTTCATGGTCGTCATTTGGTTTAGTCTCAGTTTCTATGGTGATGCAGAATAACCCTTTACCCCTTAGTTTCATAATTATTTTCGATCTCCATTCGAAAAATTTGAATGACGTAAACAATAGAATTGAAAGTGCATCCATAGTGAAAAGAGAGAGAAGAAATGTAGAAAAGAAACACAACCACCCATGACAATATAATAACCCCCCCTGCTTTTGACACTTTATAGTTTAGTGCATTGAATACAATCAGGTCTGAGCATGTGTCGTAAAACACTTGGCAACTCACTTTGAAATTAGCATAATAACGTACAAGAGAGGAGACCACAATTGTGTTTCGTGGAGTGCAGCAAAGTGACACCGTATATAAGCACAATAGTAAAAAACTAGGAAGGAGGTGAAATCAGATCCTAGTTGTGAGAAAAGGTGTCTCACGTCGCAAATGATAGCCCCTTGCTGCAAATTGTGGTGGATGCACTCACTAGTCACAAGCAATAATAAGGGCAATTTACAATGTTTAGATGAACTCAGGATGAGTTTTGATGATCTTTATAACACTGGAAAGGCATGTGGAAGACAAGAAGTGCTAAGAGTGTCTTTACACACGTGAGCGCATGATTAGTAAAAAAAATTGACAATAACACGTTAAAAATTTAGCGTTTGGAAACATCTGATTTAGCTAATATTAGAGCTATTTGGACTAAAAAATGATAAAGAATGTTAATTTTAAAGGACAATTTTAAATTGAGTTACTGAATTGTTAAAGAAGTTTAATTTGGAAATTAATAAAAATAGATTTAATTAAATTAAATCTAATTAATTTCAAATAATAGAAAACTAATTAAGATTTAATTAAATCCTAATTACTTATTTTAAATATAGTTCCCTTTATTTAAAAAATAAATAAAAAAAACTTTACCAAATGCGATTTATTGGTAGAGAAGGAAACTTACCAACTCAGGAGTGTCCTGAGTTGTGTGGGTCAGAAGAAGCACCGAGAAATCCACAAGAGGATCCCAAGTTAGATGGAGCCATTGGAGGATGACTCGGAAGAGGGGTCTCAGAGGTCGATGGTTGGAGGGATCAGCGAGGATCCTAAAATGGATCCATGGGAAGAGATCCCAAGTTGGGCAGAGATCCCCAGTCAGACGCGGGTTTAAATAGGGCGGTCAAAACATGCGGAGGAGAACCATTTGGAGGCTGAGCGGGATAGAGCACGTAGTCGCTCAATGGGGCAGAGTAGGAGTCTGAGAGAGGTAGAGTGGGATTCCGAGTGGGATCAAACATAGATCAGGGGATGCACATGGTGAGGAGACAGAAGAAAATCATCTCGGAACAAGGGATGTACACTAGGGTAGAGAGGACATGTCACAACTTAGGACAAGAAAGATGAACCAGGCAGAGAGAACTCAGCTCAGCATGGGACAGGATGACTCAGATCTTGGTGAGAAAGATCTTGGGATAGATAAAAACTCCAAAACACCATGCAAACACAAAAAAACAAGAAAAATAGAGATAAAATAATTTCCAGTTTAATGAAAAAGATTTAAAAAACTAGAAAATACTCTATTTTGGTTGATCTGCTAGATTTAGCTGCAGCTAGCTAAATGTAGCTGTAAAACCCCTGATAGCTCAAGGAGATATGCACATGCACGAAGAACACAGTAAAACCAAAAACTTTCCAAGAGTAATAAGTTAAATACGTTAGCAAGGAAAAACTAGAATATAATGATCGAAAACTTGCACGAGGAGTTATAAAGAATAAAAAATAAGAGTAATCACAACTCAAAAAAATGAGTGCATGTTTACCCAATCTCAACTTTGATACCATGAAAGATTTGACGAATCGTATCGGAAACTATGCTCTATGATGAATTTTCACTCTAGTTGAATCATAATGGCTCCAACATAATCACAAGGAAGAATCGATCAACAATTAAATAACTTGCATAACAAAACAAAGCTTGCACATGTAGAGAAAGACAACAGAGTGTCTTGGCATACTCATAAATGTCAAATGAAGGGATACATATAGGGTGTTGAGTAACCGTAGTGTATGACTCATAAGAAAACCCTAAACCTAACCCTAAACCTAACCCATGTGAGATGACCCTCCAAATGTGAGTAGAGGTCACATAGGATAACTCACACCAATAGTTATAGGGGATGAAAGGTTTTCCATGTTGGATTGATATTCATATTTTAATCAAATCAAGGTAAGGGAAGAAGATCAATTTAAAAACACATTTATAACAATGTGGGGTACATTTTCCTATCAGAAGATGCCTTTTGGGTTGTCAAATGTAGGTGCCACATTTAAAAGAGAAATGTATATTACTTTTAAAGATTACATCAATGAGTTCATCCTTGTGTATTTGGATGACATCACCATATTTTCAAAATAGAGAAAGGATCATATCAACCACTTGGAGAAGGTATTGGAGAGGTGTAGGGAATTTGGGGTGTCTCTTAACCCCCCAAAATTTAATTTTGCAATTCCTAGGGGCAAGCTATTGGGACACATTATTTCAAAGGATGGAATTGTTATTGATCCAGATAGAATTTTAGCTATCCTTTCCCTCTCTTTGCCAACTCAAAAAATCCTTACAGTCCTTTCTAGGCAAGCTCAATTTTAAGAGAGGTTTTATTCCTAATTTTACAGGATTTGTCAAGCCAATCACTTTGATGCTTAAGAAGAATGCAATCTTCAGATGGATAACTGAAGGGAAATAAACCTTTGATAAAATCAAGTGAGACATTTCTCGGGATCCTACACTAATTAATCCTAAATATGGTAATGATTTTATTCTATATGCTTATGGAGTTGATGTTAGTGTTGCTTCTGTTTTAACACAACAAAATGATCAAGGTATGGAGAATCCTATGGCCTTTTTCAGCCAAAAATTTAAATATTATGAGTTGAAGTGCACTCATATTGAAAAGAAGGCTTTTTCTATTATGAAAGCCCTTAAGAAGTTCAAGATCATGTTTTCCACCAATCACATTAAGATTATGGTCTCACTTTCTAGTGTGCAAGATTTTATCATAGGGATGGATATTAATGAAAAGAGAGCTGAATGGGTCACCAAGATAATGGAGTTTGATGTGACTATAAATGCCACCAAATTGTGGAAGAGGATTATGTGAGAAACTTGTTGTTGATGCTCGGGATGAACAAGAGGCTTCCTTCATAGTTGAATAACTTCCAAATGATGTTGAAATTTAGCAAGATGGAGGAGAGACAACTAGTAATCACAACTAGATGGACAATATGGTCACCCTCCTATGTACATGTACATACCCTCATGGTTTGAGAAAAAACCAAAAGAAGGAATCTAAGGTTGCAATCCATTCTATATGCCTTGGTGGATGGAATTTTGTTCAAGAAGAATATTGACGGAGCTCTGATGAGGTGTGTTGAAGGGAAAAAAATATAAAGTTTTAAGGAGAATTTCATGGTGGCTTATCCAGTGGTCATTTCTCATCCAAAGCTATAACCATAAAAAATTCTAAGGATAGGTTACTTCTGGCCCACATTATTTTCTGATTCCCATAGATTAGTTAGAACATGCAAAGAATGTGCCTTTTCTATAAGAAAGAAGAAGTTGACAACTATCCCACTTCAACATATTCAAGTATATAGACCTTTTTCACAATGGAACCTAGATTTTACTGGTATAAGACCTCCTTCATCTAGTGTTAGTCACAAGTGGGTTTTGATAACTATAAATTATATTACCAGGTTGACAGAGGGTGTAATATTGAAGGAAGAAACGAAAGTGGTGATCCTTGACTTCCTTGAGGAAATTTTCATAAGGTTTAGTAGTCCCCAAACCATTTTGACAATGCCAAGGCATTCCTTGGCTCGAATATTTCTAATTGGAATTTTTAACTTGGAATTTACTTGAAGACTTACTCCAACTATCACCCTCAAGCTACTAGTTTGGCGAAATCTACCAACAAGAACCTAATAAGGATTATGAAAAGGAAAATGGACATCAACCATAGACAGTGGCATACCAAGGCGAGAAGTTCTCTATGAGTTGACAATATTACCATGAATAAGGCAATTGGAACTTCTCCTTATAGGTTGGTTTATGGAAAAGAGGTAAGGCTACCTTTATCACTTGAGTTACCTTCTCTTGAATTAGCCCAACAACTAGAATTTAAAGGGTTTAATCAAAGAAATATCATGATGGCGGAATTGGTTGACTTGGAAGAATTAAGGAATTCTACCATGGAAATATTAGAGTAGCATCAAAAATAAACCCAAAAATAGTTTGACAAGAAGGCCATATTTCATAGTTTTAAAGTTGGTGATTTGGTGCTGAAGTGGGATGGTGATAGAGCTAAACCAAGAAGACACTCCAAGTTTGATGCAATTTGGAGTGGTCCATATGCAATCAATGCTTACAAGAAAGCCAACTCCTTTCAATTGAATCATCCATGTGTGTGTCCATCAACCATGAGAATTTCTTCCTTGTGCACATTGTTGCCATATCTTCATCCATTAACTCCCAGCCATACAACTCATTTTGTGTCATTGTGCTTTGGAAACGGGCATGTACAATTTTACCTGTGTCCTTGGTGTAGCCCATGGCTAGTGGAATATAATCCCCACTTTTTCTTCTTGATCTAGGCCACTTAGGAACCTAGGCTTCAAGATTTGGAACTTGTGTGGATATGTCCTAAGAAGTCTCAGTTGTTGTCTCATTTGCTCCTTTTCTCCCTCTTCTCCATCCTTTATTTCTTTGTCTTTTTGTTCTTCCAAATTCTCGAGAGGTGTAGGAGAATTGGGCACGCTTTCCTTAGACTCTTCCACTTCCTCATTCAGCTTCAATTTCCTTCTTCTTTTCTTAGTTGTCTCCTTCTATGGAGATATTTGAGGCGATTTGTACACTATTCATGGAGTAGAACCTTGGATCCTTATTCTCCTGAATACTCTCTTGAAATGGCACTCTCCTTGAACTGCATCCAAGTCCTCATCATCTCCATCTTGTGGCTGAGGTGGTGTAGTTGCACATGTAGATTCTTCCTTATTTGGAGGCTCTCATCTACCTCCGTGTTCCAAATCACCAATATCTTCATGATTTTTTCTTCATCATCTACTTGAATTGTTTATATTGGTTTAGGGGTTGGAAAATTTTCCATTGTATGCTTACCCTTTGGAAGCCTTGGGAGAGTGAACTCATTCTTCACATACTTAGTGTTCTCTAGCTTGGGTTTGAGTTACAGGTACACAAGTGTTACTCTGGTGTCCCCAACTACCAAGATTGCATGATTAATGCTTATAATATTTGAAATAAGCCTTTCAATGTAGGCATTCTACCTTGGATATACATATTTATTTCTCTGAGTGTGGTAGTCACAATCTACCTTGTCTACATTGAAGATTAGGCGAAATGCATCTAAAAACTAGTGAAATGATGCCTGGAAATACCTTCCTGTGAAGGCATACAAAATTTTGCACCATGGGCTCCAAGCTCCGTCCTTAATCACAAATCATGTGATGTAAAAATGTTGATAGACTGCAAACTAAACTTCCTTATCCACCACCGAAGGTAAATCCTTGGGTATGTGCCACTCTTCTTATAACGCCATGCAGAGTCTATCATACCACATCTCCACCCTCTGCTTGAATGGTCCACTCACTGATCCATCTCACAAGTACTTTCCAAATATTTTCGTAGGTGACTTGTGTTCTGTGGGGTATTCCCAAATATTCTCCTTTGGCCCATCAGGTACCCCATTCTCCATAAATACTAAAGATAATAATACAACACCAAAACGTATTTTTTCACCTGTGTTAGAGTAGGTATTTACCTTAGCTCATGTTCACCTAGGTACTTTATTTACCTTTATTGTATTTATCCTCACCCAATTATGTGTGTGGATATTTCTTTTATCTTATTTAGATATTAGGAGATATTATCTAGTTGTTAGGTAAAGTTATTTCCTTGATCTATGGTATTGACTAGATCCTTGATGTCTAGTTCTCTCCTAAATCTATGGTCTTGACTAGTTCTTTGATGACTAGTTATTTCCTTGATTTATGGCTTGATCTACGACCTTGACTGGTTCTTAGATTTTTATTCCTTGCCTATTTAAGCAAGGCCCATTCTCAATGATTACATTGAGTTCCATAATAATATATGATATTGCTGCTAATTTTTTTGCAAAGGTTTATCTAAAGTTATTCTAGTGAATTACTTTCATCTTATTGATCATGGTGTTTGATTAGCATTTGTGTTCTTGGCTTGGTATAATCTAGTTATCGTTACTTTCATGGTATCAAAGTAGGAGATTGCTATTGACATCTGTCTGTAAGTTTTATTTTGCAAATAAATTCATATATTTAGGATTTGTTCATATTTTGTTGCTGCATGTGTTTTTATGCAAAACAGAGGCTTCCATTGGATCCGAAAGGGGGAAAACCCTAAGATCGACTATAAGCTTGACCATTTTTGGAGGCATTCATTTTTTTGGGTTTTTGTATTGTTGCAGGGAGGCACATCGATCTAACTCAGGATTCGCGCTGTAAAGAAAAAGCGTGGGATTATTTTTTGGGTCTGTTGGATTTCTCGAGATCTGCACAGGGCAATTTACTACTGCAGCGTTTAAAATCCTTAGCCCTTCAATTTTATCTATGTGGTGAAGGCAACAACAATTTACTTTGTTTTAGTGGCAACTAAAATAAATAATAGAGCAAAATATTAAAAAGCTTGTATCTTTTGATCGGTAACTTGGTTTTGAGTGCCGTTTTTTGTGAAAGTTATTTTTTTGTGTGCTCTTTCCATTGGAGTTATTTATTTTGAGACTTGAACTATTTTTCAGAATGTTTCAACGATTTCGTCAAATGTAAAAATTCAAATTTCACCCACATTCCTCAACCACTCTTACTTATATTTATGTTTTAGCCATCTAGTAAATAGTGTTTTCTCTTTGTTTATAGTAAAAGAGTTCAATTCCAAGTTACCCTTTGGTAAATCCAAATGCTATAAATACCTAGCTTGTTTTCAAGCAAATGGCCCCTCTCCCTCCATGTTTGATTATTCAGTGTGTTTTGAAGTTCTTCCATGAGTTTCAATAGGTTTAGATTTTACATGAATTCTCAACCTCTCCTTTCTATTTTAGAGATCATCTGATCTTCATGTTTTCATTTTATTCCATTGTTGTCCTACATAGTCAGCTTAGCATAAGTTTCAGTTCTAGATTAGAGTTCATTTGATAATCTTAGAGTTGTAGGTTTTGTTTTGTCACAAGAAATAGATCCCATAATTCTTGGTATATTTGTGTTGTATCCCTATAATAAATCCTGCTAGGAATTGCATAGTCAAGCTCTGTTCACTTGCACTATCCCTCTCTTACTTGCATTATATTTGGTTTATATCCAAAGCTACCATTTTTCGAGTATCTTCTTCTGCTAATGCTATCACATTCATACTTTTCTGGATTCATGAGAACACAAAGGAATGAAGAGATCACACTGAGGGGAAAAGTCATGAAACAAATGAATTTACCACTGTTATGTAAAACTCTAGGTTTTAGCTATCAAATTTGTAGTTAAAATATATCAAATAGAGTAGTAAATTTGATTATTTTAGTTAAAGTTTGCTTTAAGTATTACCAGGGAAGCTGTGGGGAATGATAGATTCTGAGAAGCTGTGATTTATTCCTCACTTCTGAGGTAAGATTGGACGTCTTTCAATTAAACTAGTTAGTTATTTAAATATTTAGGATAACTCACAAGTGCATAGGCAAATAGTTAAGTCAAGTTAACTTTCTTGTTTTAATTCTGTTACTAGATTAATTGTCCATTATCTGAATATATAAGAATAGTTGCTCTTTAAATTTCGTTCAAATATACATCATCAAAAATACAGAAATAAAAAGAATATAAGCATAGTGTAGATATATATTTCATAGTTAGTTGCGAAAGTTATTATTTTTTCGTGCTCTTTCCATTGGAGTTATTTATTTTGAGACTTGCACTATTTTTCAGAATGTTTCAACGATTTCGTCAAACGTAAAAATTCAAATTTCACCCACATTCCTCAACCACTCTTACTTACATTTATGTTTTAGCCATCTAGTAAATAGTGTTTTCTCTTTGTTTATAGTAAAAGAGTTCAATTCCAAGTTACCCTCTGGTAAATCCAAATGCTATAAATACCTAGCTTGTTTTCAAACAAATGGCCCATCTCCCTCCATGTTGGATTATTCAGTGTGTTTTGAAGTTCTTCCATGAGTTTCAATAGGTTTAGATTTTGCATGAATTCTTAGCCTCTCCTTTCTATTTTAGAGATCATCTGATCTTCATGTTTTCATTTTATTCCATTGTTGTCCTACATAGTCAGCTTAGCATAAGTTTCAGTTCTAGATTAGAGTTCATTTGATAATCTTAGAGTTTCAGGTTTTGTTTTGTCACAAGAAATAGATCCCATAATTCTCGATATATTTATGTTGTATCCTCGTAATAAATCCTGCTAGGAATTGCATAGTCAAGCTCTGTTTACTTTCACTATCCCTCTCTTACTTGCATTGTATTTGGTTTATATCCAAAGCTACCATTGTTTGAGTATCTTCTTCTACTGATGCTATCACATTCACACTTTTCTGTATTCACAAGAACACGAAGGAACGAGGAGATCACACTGAGGGGAAAAGTCACAACACAAATGGATTTACCACTGTTATGTAAAACTCTAGGTTTTAGCTATCAAATTTGTAGTTAAAATATATCAAATAGAGTAGTAAATTTGATTATTTTATTTAAAGTTTGCTTTAAGTATTACCAGGGAAGCTGTGGGGAATGATAGATTCTAAGAAGCTGTGATTTATTCCTCACTTCTAAGGTAAGATTGGAGGTCTTTCAATCAAACTAGTTAGTTATTTAAATATTTAGGATAACTCAAAAGTGCACATGAAAATAGCTACATCAGGCTAACTTTCTTATTTTAATTCTATTATTAGATTAATTATCTATTCTTTGAATAAATAAGAATAGCTGCTCTTTAAATTTCGTTCAAATATACATCATAAAAAATACAAAAATAAAAAGAATATAAGCATAGTGTAGATAAATATTTCATAGTTAGTTTACTCATTTCAGTTAAAATTGAATAATCTTTTACAGGACAATTACGGGACCCAGAGAGCCCAAGGATTACATATTCAAACCGGTAGTACCTCAGCCAAATCTCTTCATAACACTAACATATATAGATAAGGTCTTAGGATTCACGTCTTTCAAATGACAATAAATCCACAAGAAATTAGTGAACAACTGAGAGAGTTGAATATTGAAGACGACAAATCATACACATTCTGGTCAAGTCAACCCAATTATAGATTACATTGATAGGATATCCGCATGACCATACAAGAGCCCAAAAGAGAACAAATATTTAGTTGTGATCCTTTAGTTCCACATCTAAATGTAAGAGATCTCCTCATCAACATAGATATTGGCTTACGTATTCAAGTTGTCAGAACACCCGTAAGCTATTATGAGAAAATCATACAACTGTTAGTTTTAAACATAGAAGCTAAAAAATCTTATGACTATTAGATAGTTGGAAGAAGGGATTGATTCCTCACATGATTATAAGAGGTCCACTACAACCATGAACTTACAGTTGTGATCCTCAGGTCCCACAACCCAACGGGCCTGCTAATCAATTAGACATTGATGTTGATTTACGTATACTCATATTCTAATCATCACCACTTCCATCAGACATTATTACACAATTTTCTGTATTAAACATAATAGCCAATTAGGCTAGGGTTTTCTGGACTAGACCAGAGAATCACCCATAAAGTTCTAGAAGATCCACTACACCTCTCACTGCCATTTTCTATGACCTTGTCTGGAAATGTACATGAAGTACCTACATGTCACTTTCTACATATCCAAAAGCCTATAGATAGGATCTCAGTAGAGCTCGACATTGATTGGAGCCTCCGAGCAGCTATTATATCTGAACAATCCATTACCCCGAACCAAGTTAGGAGAGATTTCTTTTCCTTAGATTTCTAGATCCCATTATTATGTGTTGAGGATATAAGATTTCATAATTATCCTGGCCATATCCCCACATACTTCATTTCCACCGGCTGTCTCAGCATGACCTCGGGAGGTTAGGTATGAAGAAAGGCTACTCGTAGATTCTCATTATTGCATGTCAATTTTCTATCGTACAAAATTGGTGAATCCAGCATGAGACAAACAACTGTTCCCCTTTTATTTTCATTTCTTTTATCCATTTTCACTTTTTCCCATTATTTTGTAGGTATTTATATACCCCTCAAATATGTCGGGATACGAAGCATATGGAAAACCTCTCTTAGGTCTCAAAGCATATTATGGTCAAACAAATAGACAACCGTCACCCTCACTTTCTACATGGGTTGACAACTATTCAAGTAACTACTTGTTATCATAGACTCCTCAAAGAACTAGCTCTAGTTCTTCATTCTGAATTGAGGAGTTGGATCAACTCACACAAATGCAACAACCTAAGCCCTCATGCTATAACATTATGACGTTTAGTGGAGAATCCATTTCATCTCCTTGGGTTTTATTCAGACCAAAAGTCAGTAGACAGTCAAATCCAATCCCATTTTTGGATGAGGAGTATTTAGCGCGCTATGCTACAAGAGAACAAAACTTCCAAAACATGTACCTACCTATAGGAAGTTTGCAAACACAACCCTATACCCCGCTCTAAGAAAACACCCTTATTCCTCCACCTATGGGAAATACTCTCTGTGAAGCTTGATAGGGTAATGATCAATTCATAGTAGGGTACCATACCCCTTTACAACCTCAAGGTGTGCAACAACCACCATTAAGGAAAAACACGGTGTCATCACCAATTGAGGTCATCTTGACTTTGGTTGAGAAGGTTAGAGGATTAGAACTTGCTCAAGCAAATCAAAATTCACATTTCAAGCAAGCAGAAATTCCCAACCCTCCGCATCATCCTCACCAATTTGACCTCCTCACAGGAGTAGGCACATTGGGCATGCCTCCTCAACATTCGTATAACTATCCAAAACTAACACCAACTAGAACCATGTTTTCAAATGCCGCTCCAGTTGAAAGTATGATACCTCCCGAATTAGCACCAAACAACCCATACCAGAGCAATTCTCCTCCATACTTAAACATTTATTCAAAATCACCACAGGGGTAGTTTCCACACACTTATACGGGGGCAGTTTCCCCACCAAATGAACCCCTCAAGATTTTTAATGATCCTCTCCTAAACCACTCTAACAATAACATGTTAGATCTAAACGGGATGAACAAGGGTGATATAATAGGAAACAATGATCATGAAGCCTCAACTTCATTAAATCCACCCATTACACCCAAATTAGGAACTCAACCAGAAACCAAGATAGTTGGTATGGTAGAGTTAGACATAAAGCTACCAGTAAGAACCATAACAAGAACACAAGATTATTATTCTCAACTAATCCCAACCTACCCCATTAGAACCAGACAACATTCAACAAACACTGGCAAAACCCATAGAGGGTCTTTCCCTTGATTGGTATTACAGAATGACCTAACAAAGACCTTCGATACACTTGTTCAAACAACTTGGATTTGTTGAGAAACTCTCCCACTCATTAAGGCTTCTCTGATTATGAAGCACTAGGTATTGGTCATCTGAACAAGAATCACTCCCCCTCTTGACATGAAAGTAAACAATGTAGCACAATTGAATCCACTCCTCATTTTATTCAAATATGGTGTACAGTCCTCTACTCATCAGCGAGTTCTCCAAACATGGATCAAATGGAACTATGTGACTTATTCCTTCATTCTCTGAATAGAGAGATAAAGGAATAAGTCCAGAAGTTCCCACTAAGGACTTATGATGAAGTACTCGAGAGTTCTCTCCAAATCAATCAAGCCGCAACAGATAGCGTCCGTAAGACATATGGAACAAATAGGAAGTTAATCACTCCGGGTTATGATAGACTCAAGGCCACTTCAATTGGGACTATAGTGTTACCAGTCACCTTGGGACCCAAGACAGTCCTCACCAAATTTTATATTATAGATCAGGAAACCAACTATAATATGATTCTCGATTGATCATGGATACATCACATGAAGGCAATCCCCTCCACGTTATTCCAAGAAATAAGATTTTTACACCTGGGAAAAATATTTGTGGCATAAGGTGACCCAAAACCATTTGATATACACCTAGTAGATTTGAAGAAAAGACCAGGTGTTCACTCTGAGTTTGAACTCCCAAAAAATCAACTTAACAAGCCATTCATTTCAAAACAAGAAGTAAAGTTGATACCTACAACATAATTAGAAATCACAAATCTAGTCGAGGGCATTTTGACACTCAAAAATGAGATTAATGTCATAGAGACAGTGTCATTAGGAAAAACCACAAGAATTGTCGAGTTAGTAGAGAAATATCTACCTATTCTCCTACCATTTGATTCCATGGGTATGGGATACACCCTAGGAATTGGCTCCCTTCCAGCAGATGAAGTTTGTATGGTGGAAGTAACCGAGGCAGAAGAAGTGGATACAAAGAATGTCTCAACATCTATTTTTCTGAACAAATGTTGGAATCTCCACTTTGATGGAGCTAGATGTTGTTTCGGGGAAAGGGCAGGTGTGATATTTACTTCTCCCAAGGGAAAGATCCTACCTTTTTCCTTTAAATTAAACTTCAAATGTATGAACAACGGGGCTGAATACAAAGCCCTTCTCCTTGGTCTTATCATAGCTAAAAGAATGGACATTGATAATATTAGAGTGCTAGGAGACTCACAATTAGTTGCAAACCAAGTGTTTGAGGTATACGAAACTAGATCTGAACATTACAACTCTATAAAGCAATGGTATTAGATCTAACCAAGGGATTCAACTTCATATCAATTGAAGCAATCCCACGTGAACAAAACCTTCTCGCTGATTTAATAACAACCTTATCTTCTCGTTTCACACCAAGTAGCGAGATGGAAAATATAAGTTTCATGGTATGACTTCGTACTGAACCATTGGTGCAAAAAATTCCAACAATACCAGTCTTGATACATATAGAAACTGAGAATGAGTCTACCATCCTAGATCATTTTGATAGTGATAGAACAACTCTTGAATATCTAAACACCTATGCGGAATTGCATCTCGCTCATCCCATAGTAGATTTCTCCCTAATCCCATATTCCTCTTCCTATTTTGGGAATCCCATGATAGAATCTCCTCTGCAAAAGAATATCAATATCTACGAGGTAGAGAATGGAGAAGGTTTGGAACTACCTCCGGACCCACCTGAATTTGAAGAAGGAAACACTTGCTTAATCGAAGGAACCATTGACATAAATATTGGAATGGAGGAAGAACCAAAGATTTTGAAGTTAGGATCCTCATTAACTCCAGAGGAGATAGAAATACATACTCAGATCCTCAAGGAACATCAAAAGGATTTCACATTTAGTTTAAAGGATAGTGGCATAAAGTAACCATCATCATGACATTTTGATTTGTCAAAGAATAATTTCATTTGATAAACAATATCATCATTGGAGATGATGGTGATTGATTCGTCGGGAAAATCAAAATTTAAGGATTGATTCCCAGGAAGAGGAGCATCTGTAAGGTGATCCATAAGGGATTTTCCTTTTACATACTTTTGATGAATGAAATCCAACTCCAAGTCTGCAAGAATCATGAGGAAATGGTTAGTGTGTTGGTGTTGGTAAGGTTTGGCATACATGTAATGAAGAGGGTCGACGTTAGTAAAAAAAAACATTTTTTGATTAAGAAGGTAGTGTTGAAGTTTGGTGGCTATGAATACTAGAGCTAGGAAAATCTTTTCAGCATGAGTATACCGAGTTTCATAGTCTAAAACCACGTTTATGGCTTATGTAATAAACGATTATTATTCCGCTATCATGTCTACTTCAATCTTACGAATGAGTGAGTTCATAGCATACCAAGGAATGGTCAGTAGTAGAAATGTACATATGTACAAAGGTCTTATTCATAACATTAGGTGGAATCCTACATGGATGACTTGTTGGCCAAGGCTAAATAAGGTAGTTCTGATCAACACTTGGAAGGTTTTTTGTATCAATCTCTCATGATCTAATGGAATATGGCGTCACATTGACATCCTTTTTAATACGTAGGTGGTGAAATGGTTGGCAAACGGTTCTGAAAGTTGAGATTATGAAGCATCACGAATGGATTGATAATTTTTCTTACCAAGAATATGAAGCTATGCTTGAGAGGATTCCAGTAGGTGGACGGGTCTATGTCAATAGATTTACTTGATCTTAGCGAGACTCAGTGCAATTTGAAGGTTCATCCCATACTTAATGATATGATTGTTCATCCAAGCAATAATTTATTAAAGAAAGACTATAGCATTGATTGGAGGTGCACAAGAATGTGAATGAAGCCTTCAAAGCAAATTTAAAATGCTTCTTATTGTTTCCTCCCACACTTAATGCCTCCTAGACCAGATCATCAACTTTGATCTTGTATTCGTGGGCTACTGATGTTTCATTATCTTGCATGTTGGCTCAAGAAGATGATGATAAATGGGAACATGCAGTTTACTTCATTACCAATACGTTGCTTGATTATGAGACATGTTACATACAGGTAGAAAGAGAATGCCTTGCCATAGTCTTTGCAATGAAATGTTTAAGACACTACATGCTAAATCAAGAAACGAGGGTCATTGTAAAGACATATCATTTATGGACATTCCTCACGTACAGGTTCTTTATCTAAAAAGGCTAGACGTTTCATAACCTTAATGGGTGAGTTTGAACTAACATTTGTAAACAAAAAATCCATTAAGGGACAAATCGTTGCAGACTAGTTAGCAGACAATCCATTAGATGGAGGTGATATGGTAGACCTATAGTTTCCTGATGAGTGCATATAATTTATCGAAACTAGGCCCCCCATATCTACATGTCCTTAGTACACTGACATTGTCAATTTTATCATGGACCATACGTACCCAGAAGGTGCCACATCGCAACAAAGAAGGTAGTTACATTTATCATTGCTAAATATGTTATTTTAGAATAGGTGCTCTATCGTAAAGCCTTTCAATGGCATACTTTTAAGATGTGTTGACATGGAAGAATCCAAGAAGATTCTTTACGAATCCCATAGTGGGATATGTGGAGGCTCACTTTGGTGGCCACGCCACATACCCGTGTTTGCAAAATACATTATATGGGTTATTTTTGGCCCACTCTTGAACATTATGCAGTAGACTTTGTGTGAAAGTGCCATAAATGCAAAGAATTCTCCCATGAGATTCACATGCCAGCACAAGATCTACAACTGATCGCAACCGCATGGCCCTTTTCCACGTGTTGACTAGATTTGATAGGGAAATTCTCTCCCTTGTCAATAGATGGCCATAACTTTATAATCACAGCCACAAAATATTTTACTAAATGGGTAGAGGCCATGCCTCTCACCACCATGCCGGGTTCTGTAATCACTAAGTTCATTTTTGAACCAAATCATTTGCAGGTACGGTGTCCCACAAGTCATTATCTCAGATAATAGCACATCCTTTAAGAATGATGAGGTCCGTGAGTTATGTAGCAAATTCAAGATAAACCATCACAACCTCTCTTTATTACCCCCAAGCCAATGACAAGCTGAAGCCATGAATAAAACATTAAAATATATTCTCCTCAAAACAGTTAAGGAGAACAAATGGGATTGGCATTTAAAATTGTATCCGGCCTTGTGGGCCCATCGAACCTCAATAAGAACTCGAACAGGTGTAACCCCTTTCTCATTAGTATTCGGGGCAGAAGCAGTTCTCCCACTTGAGGTTGAAATACCTCAATCTCTGCATCTCATTGCAAGGGATTTTGGGAGAAGAACATTATAGGGAGGCACACCTCTCTCAACTAGAAAGCCTTGATGAGGCCAGGCTAAATTCTGAGCAATGGAATAGAGCCTATGCTAATCAGATGTGCTGGAAATATAACAAAAAAATTTACGAATGAGAAATATACAAAGGAGATCTAGTGCTAAGACTAGACAACTGGATTGATAAGAAAATCGACGAAGGAAATTTCGGCCCAAGTGGTTGGGCCCATACCGAGTCATGAAAGACTACGGAAATGGTGTGTATCTTTTGTGTACACTAGAAGGAGAGGAATTCAATGAAACTGTCAATTCCTTGCATCTTAAATAGTTTTACACATAAATCATCAAATCACCATCTATATATTATATCTACCTACATTGCATTAGTCACTTATTTGTTTCATTTTGTTCACTCGTTTCATAAATTTTGTGGTCAAGGAACTTATTCTTAAGTAATTCATTACAAGCTTCTGAAAACATTGGCAAAAGCATTCAAATCATATCTCTTCAATTTTCATAGTATCATCAAAATAGTTTCAAATCATTTCATCAATTTAACAGACAAATATTGATAAATACCATACCAAGGCTTGCATACTTGGTCATTCTCATTCCTTCTACTAGGTTAAGTTTTTCTTACCTATGGTCTGTTCTAGAAGCTTCTTGGTGTCACATCTATCCCTCTTACGTCTCTTTGAAACAAATATACTCCAAAATCAAAGATCAGAAGTGTCAAAATCAAATAGAATAAAAAATACTAAGAAAACATAATATTTTATTTTACACACTTCTTTGCCCCACCAACCTTCGGTGATAAGCCCACATCTCTTACTAGTGGTGCGAGGTTGGGAAAGGAAAGAAGTGCCCTTACTCACCTATATCCTGCCTTTGGTGACAAATCCATGCTTCTTACTAGTAGGATGGGGTAGGGTGTAGGGGGTCCATTCACACAAATTATCAAATCTCGGTATTTTTTAAATATACAAAGCAAAGTGTATTAAGTGAGATTAAGTATCCAAATTCCAAAGAGATCAAATCCTCAAAACCAGATTTTTTCAATCAAGTTTCCATCTATAGATCTAATTCTAGATAAAATTGGAAAGTAAGTTGCCTTATGAACTATGTGGTGGTTTTGGGTAGGGTAAGTGTGTAGGTCTAAGTTTGGTTTCTATCAATGGTTTTTCTTTCTCTCATCATTCCATTCAGTCAAACTCATACAATTTGCTCCTTCCAAAACTCTTGGTGGTGAGCCCTCACATCTTACTAGTTGCATGTGGAGTTAGGAGTGGGGCAAGTTCATCTCTTATCACTATATATTCATCACATTTTTCCAAAATAAGAAGAAGCAACGAACATTGCCCAAAGAATCCAAAAGTTCAGTACTACAATATGTTTACATCATCACATGTCAGCATTACAAAAGTAAATAAAAGAAAAACATTCTATTCAATATTTGTTATCACTTGTCATCCATTGCATACATTCTAAAAAGCATATAAAAACAAAGATTCTAAAAGGATCTAGTGTACACATGGGAAATGGATCACAAAATTCTAGATACAAGAATATCTAGATCCAAAAAGATATATATATATATATATATATATATATATAAATCATGTTCTACATACAATGCCATCATGCACTAGGCATGGTCAAAATGCTCAATGAGCCCAAAAAGTACAAAAACACTCATATAAAAATCCGACAAAAATCACTACAAAAAGACACCATGATCTCTCAATCCCTGTGGGATCCCTCAGAGGGTGCACAACCGTGTCTAGGAATCCTGCTACGATGATGCTCTGAATGAACTGAGGGCTCATGATCACAGCTAGTAGTTTTGGTCTCACTGTGAGAGAAACTCCTCCTCATCAAGCGCTCAGTAGTCCTATATCCAGCTACCTCAGCATGAAGAGAGGTCAATAACTTCGCCGCCTTCCAGACAGGGGCAAACACATCAGTTTGTCTACCAGCTACTGAAGGCTCTCCCACATCCACAGTAATCTCGGCCCAAGTACTCTCTGAGGGGAGCAACATGGTGTCTACACACACTCGGTGAATCAAGTCTCGCCATCCCTCAGTAGTTGCTGCAAATAAAAAAAGAGAAATAACGAGTTAGAAAATCACCAAAAATAAAGTCAAAAACAAACGAAACAACAAAAGGGAAATATCAACTAAACATTTCTAGCTAAAACCAAATTGAGAAAAGATTATTAACTCACTCGGATCTCCAGGCATCCAGGTGGGATCTCTAGGATTTGTGCCTGCCACTGATGCTACCGCCGACTGTGGAACCTCCCCCAAATCTAGAATGAAGTGACGTCCTGCCACGGACTCATCATCTCCCCTAAGTCCTGAGAAGGCAACTCCTCTGAGATCAAGGTCACCTTCTCTACACTCTCCTCCACCCTCTCAGCCCTCAAGATATCCTGAGTGTCATGCCACTCAGAATCACTCTCATCCTCCTCGGCCATCCCACCGGCCTCTCCTCCCATCATCTCATCATCTTCTCCTCTCCTCTCCAGTGAACTCCTCAAAGTCTGAGTCCACATCAATGGGCTCATCTCCACTATGAGCAAGAGTGGACTCCGATCTAAAGTAAATGTGCTCGAGGAGCACCGGCTGCCCCTTGGGCATGAGACACCCGTCTAGCTGCAATGGGAACTCCAGGAGTAACCGTGGTCCAACCTCAGCCTCTAGGACCTCCCCTAGCCTCACAAATAAACCTGTATACTGGCCCCACTGGAGGAAGCATATCGACGTAAGGGAGGATAAACTACTGAGGTACTCTATCAAAGGGGTGGGTCTCCAACTTCCCCATCCTGTCCACCAGCTGACCTATACTATGGTAGGCAATCAGTGTATGTGTCTCCTCTCCCCATAACCCTGCCATGTCCTGATAAGGAGTGGCCTCCATGTCTGCAATAGTCAAAGAAGCCATTGGCTAGTGTGGTGTCCTGAGTATGGTCATCCCTGTCCACCTCGTTTCCCTGACAACCCCAGATCCTCTACCTGTACACCTCTCCCATAAGGAATGATGCACTCGTACACCCAACTCATAACTAGAGTAGGGTGACTCAATGAATTCCCCTGTAATCTGACCACCCTGTATAAATCATGGTGGGTGGTCCCAAGAATGTCTTCTCCCCAAGTGTAAATACGGCCATGGGCCTCAATCTGTGTAATAATAGGATCCCAATAGTATAAGAGAGTATCCCCTCCCTTGTCCCCAATCAACCGTGAGGCCAGGATACCCATAATAGCCTTACGGATCATAGGGATAGGAGAAGTAGCAATGGAACAGACCTTCACCCCCTTCTTCGAACCCATGGAAACAACAACATCCTCCATATAGGTGGCCCACTGAACCATCTGAGATCTAGATATTGATGTCTTAAGAGACAACCACCTCCCAAGAATCAAGACCCCCAGTATACAATAGACATCCTCCAGGTGATAGTCCACTCACCCCTAACACCTGGTAACCAGAAGGTATTCCGGTCTGCATCCCAGTATGAAAATAAGTCACATAGTATGTGACTGGCAGGAGCAACGTGAGGAACCCGAGAGATCTGAAGATACCAGCCCTCTGCAAAGTGTCTCTCTCCACCTGGGTTAATGTATCCAATACTGCTGGGAGCTAATCACACTCCCTCTCTCTACTCCATCTGATGTACTCCTTCTGCATCCACCCAAAATAGAGAAAAATAGAAATTTAGTAACATAATCCAACTGGAAAAATCATTAAGAACATATAAAAATGTTTAAAATGTAAAAACAATTAAGTAAAACATATTTTTTTGCATTCTGTTATAAACCACCACCCTGTGCAGAGCGACGGTTCCGTAACCGCCACCTTCTTAGGTAGTGGTCCTATAACCACCACCTTATGGAGTGGCAGTCTTGTAACCGCTATTATAGAGGCAACAGTCCTGTCCTGAATCAGTGAACTCCCCTAAATCCCTAAAAACACTTTAAAAAGGGAAAAATACATCATTTTTGATAAAATAAAGACCTACCCTATAGGTGCCCCCCTAGAGACTCATTTAAAACTAACATTTTCAAAAATGATCCCCCCAAGACAAATATTTCTACATTTCTATATTTTAGGTTTAAAAATGATAAATTGAGAGGAACTAACCTGAGGCTTCTATGGGTCAATCTCTCGCTCTCAGAGGCATGATCACGATCTTGCAACAAATGTTTTGACTGTACTCTCATCGAAAACGGTCACCGTGGGTCCCAGAGCTCAAAAACCACCAAATCAACACGTGCAAATGAATAGGAAATTGAGCTCGTTATATATATATAATATTTTAACTTGTTTTGAATGTTCTTTCGCAGAGTTGAAGCACTGACGGAGGTAAGTTTTCATCCCTGCGCAAATGGTAAGTCCTCATTTCATGTTAATTTAGTATTTATTTTTTGATTTATTTTATCTATCTGCACTTGAGTCCCTTTTTCATTTTGCAGATAGCGGGACTTTGGATGGTGACACTTTGGCACACAGGCGTGTCAGGTATAGCTTCTAACTCCCCATTTCGGGACCGCCATACTCAGACCCACCGTTTTACACCTCTTCATGGCTAAAACACTTCTCTGAGGGGGCAATATGTACGTACCCAAAATTGTAAGGTATTGTACCACTAGAAAGAGGTTACAGAAATGCCAATGATGATTCAGATCTCTTTGTAAGGTGTTCGGAATCCATAAAAGCTTGCCAAGTATACATTTGCATCCCAAATGCTTTATCTAGCCTCCACATGCTTTATTCTGTCCTCTGCCCCATTTTTCTTTGCATTTTGGACTTAAGTTACAGGACTCTACCTGCCACCCATGACCGCCACCCAAGATAGGGCGGTGGTCCTATAACTACCACCCTGCATAGGGCGGTGGTCCTATGCGCATTTTCTAGAATGTTTCGACAATTTCGTGAAACGTAAAAATTCAAATTTCACCCACATTCCTCAACCACTCTTCCTTGCATTTATGTTTTGGCCACCTGGAAAATATTTTAAGGCCACCTGGAAAATATTTTTTCTCTTTGTTTATAATAGAAGAGTCCAATTCCAAGTTACCCTCTGGTAAATCCAAATGCTATAAATACCCATGCTTGTTTTCAAGAAAATGGCCCCTCTCCTTCCATGTTTGATTATTTAGTGTGTTTTGAAGTTCTTCCATGAGTTTCAATAGGTTTAGATTTTGCATGAATTCTCAGCCTCTCCTTTTTGTTTTAGAGATCATTTGATCTTCATGTTTTCATTTTATTCCATTGTTGTCCTACATAGTCAGCTTAGCACAGTTTCAGTTCTAGATTAGAGTTCATTTGATAATCTTAGAGTTGCAGGTTTTTTTTGTCATAAGAAATAGATCCTAGAATTCTCGGTATATTTGCATTGTATCCCCACAATAAATCCTGTTAGGAATTACATAGTCAAGCTCTTGTTCACTTGCACTATCCCTCTCTTACTTGCATTGTATTCAGTTTATATCCAAAGCTGCCATTATTCAAGTATCTTCTTCTACTGAAGCTATCACACTCACAATTTTCTGGATTCACGAGAACATGAAAGAACGAGGAGATCACACTGAGGGGAAAAGTCACGACACAACTGGATTTACCACTTGTTTGTAAAACTCCAGGTTTGAGCTATCAAAGTTGTAGTTAAAATATATCAAATAGAGTAGTAAATTTGATTATTTCAGTTAAAGTTCACTTTCAGTATTACCAGGGAAGTTGTGGGGAATGATAGCTTCTGAGAAGCTATGATTTATTCCTCACTTTTGAGGTAATATTGGAGGTCTTTCGATTAAACTAGTTAGTTATTTAAATATTTAGGATAAACTCACAAGTGCAGAAGGAAATAGCTACATCATGCTAACTTGCTTGTTTTAATTATGTTATTAGATTAATTGTCCATTATCTAAATATATTAGAATAGCTGCTCTTTAAATTTCATTCAAATATACATCATCAAAAATACAAAAATATAAATAATATAAGCATAGTGTAGATATATCTTTCATAGTTAGTTTACTCATTTCAGTTAAAATTGAATCATCTTTTGCATGACAATTACGGGACCCAGAGAGCCCAGGGATTACGTATTCAAACTGGTAGTACCTCAGCCAAATCTCTTTGTAATACTAACGGATATAGATCAAGGTCTTAGGATTCACGTCTTTCAAATGACAATAAACCCACAAGCAATTAGTGAACAATTGAGAGAGTTGAATATTGAAGACAAAAAAGCATACACATTCTAGTCAAGTCAACCCAATTATAGATTGCATTGATAGGATATCTGCATGACCATACAAGATCCTAGAAGAGAACAAATATTTGGTTGTGATCATTTAGTTCCAAAGCCAAATGCAGGAGATCTCCTCATCGACATAGATACTGGATTACATATTCAAGTTTCCAGAACACCTGTAAGGTATTCTAAGAAAATCATACAACTGTTAGTTTTAAACATTGAAGCTGAAAAATCTTATGACTACTGGATAGTTAGAAGAAGGGATTGATTCCTCACATGACCATTGGAGGTCCACTATAACCATGAACTTATGGCTGTGATCCATAGGTCCCATAACCCAATGGACCTGCTAATCAATTAGACATTGACACCACTTTAAGTACACTCATATTCAAATCATCACCACTTCCATTAGACATTATTACACAGTTTTCCGTATTAAACATAGCAGCCAATCATGCTAGGGTTTTCTAGACTAGACCAGAGAATCACCCATAAAGTTCTAGAAGATCCACTACACCTCTCACTACCATTTTCCATGACCTTATCTAGAAATATACATGAAGCACCTACAGGTCACTTTCCACATATCCAACAGCCAATAGATAGGATCTCAGCTGAGCTTGACATTGATTGGAACCTCTGAGCAGTTATTATATCTAAATGATCCATTATCCTGATCTAGATTAGGAGAGATTTCTTTTCCTTAGATTTGCAGATCCCATTATTGTGTGTTTAGGATATAAGATTGCCCAATTAGCTTGGCCATATCCCCACATACTTCAATTCCACTGGCTCTTGACACGACCTCAGGAGGTCGGGTACAAAGAAATGCTACTTGTATATTCTCATGCTCGCATGTCACTTTTCTATCATACAGTCTCCCATAGTAATCCAACGAGTAGAATCTTGTGTGTAGTTGCATCACCTACATAGTGGCAACTTGCAATACCATGTTGAGCTTCTACCATAATATCTATGCACTCATGTTTCAATACACAACAACGTAATACTTCAACCTATCCTAATTTGTATAGGTCACTACTAATTAACATATAGGGGGTTGCGTGTATAGCAAGTTATTTCTTCTCCAAGGATTTTAGTCCTTCTGGTGCAAGAACTATTTGTAGAAAGACAACAATTTCCTTTAGTTTTGATGGTGCTCATTATAATATGTATAACTATGCATCGGGCATGGTATCTTCAATTTCTTGTGCTTCTTCTCCTGACTGTATTCTAGATAGATGCTCTGGTCTAAAATTACTTTTCCCTAGTTTCACCACAAATGTGAAATCAAATTCTTGAAATAAGAGCACCCATCAACATATGCACCCTTGTAGAATAGGCTTGTTTACCAAATACTTCAATGCCATGTGATCTGTATAAAAGTGAATGGTGTAGCTAGTAGGTACTTGTAGAATTTATATGGCACATAGATCATTTACAAAGCTTTACTCTTTGTAGTTGTGTAATTTTATTTTGCAAGAGTTAGATTTCTACTAGCAAAATAGATAGGAAGATCTACAATACCTTCTCCAGGTTGAGCCAATACTATGCTAATGGCCATGCCAGAGGCGTAAACATGTACATGAAATGGTTGGTCCCATGAAGGAAAAAGTAGAATAGGTGCGGTAGTAAGTTTTTCCTTTAATGTCTCGAATGTGCACTACCGTGGTTGTCCCTAGTAGAACGTACCTTTCCCTTTTAGTAACTCTTCCAAAAGTGTGACAAATTTGGCATATCCTTTGATAAAATTCCTATAATATCCTGTATGACTCAAAAATCCATGCACTTTACTTTAGCTAGTAGGCTCTCTTAGCCCTATAATGACTGTAGCCTTGGCTGGATCAACCAACAAACATTCCTTACAAATTATGTGTCCTAATAGTATTCTAAATGGTGTAGTAACTATGCACTTCTTGATGTTCAAAGAAATACTTAATTGTCTACATATTTCAAACATTAAGCGTAGATTGTCACAATGATCTTTAAATAATCTATACACTGTCCAATCATCTAAATAAACCTGTAAGAAGTCGTGAATAAATTCCTTGAATGCTTGAACAACTATGCATGAAAATACAACAGACCATTTTTCAGACAAAAAGGCATTACAATATAGGAAAATCTACCCCATTCAGTAGTAAATGTAGTCTTTTCTTGATCCTCCTGGGAAATCCTAACCTAATGATACCTAGAGAACTCATTTGTAAATGAATAGATCTCGTGCCCTACAATGCCTTCTAGTATTTCCTCAGTTAATGGAGTAGGAAAGGGATCAGTCACACATATAACATTCAGCTCCCTGTAGTCCACACAAATCCTAATTTTATTGTCCTTCTTGATACTGATCACCACTGAAGGGGCTTAATAATTACAAACTTCAACATTCCGTCAATATCTTCTTTGACCTTTCTGCGCAAGTTGGGGTTCATCCTGTAGGGTCTCTTTCTAACTAGGCGCACACCCTCTTTAACCTTTATCTTCATCTACCCTAACGATTCATGCATGCCTTTAAGTTAATGGTACCCCATAGGGAATAAGTCCTGATAATCCCTTAGTAACTCTATGATTTTTTCCACTTCAGAGTCTGACCAATAGTCTCCAATTATGGCTTCCTTAGGCTCACCATCTGACCCAATATTCACTCTCTTTGTCTTCATAGGTTCATGATAGGTGCACGTGGTCATATTTTCACTGTGCAACACCTCACGCCTACCTGTTGAATGGTTTACATCCATATTTTATACTTCTTCGTCATCCACTAAGTAAACCAATTTTCCTTTTTCTTTCTCAAGGAAAGCATGTTGAAGTAGTGTGGCATTGGCCTTTGTTTTTTCACCAAGACATGCTCCTGAGTTTTCTTAATCCAATAACTCATGAAGGATTTCTTTAGCCTTGACACTATCTCCCATAGTCAAGTGCTTTATTAATCTCAATGCTTATTTCACCTATGGTTTAGTAGAGAAGAAGTCAAATGTTTGGGCCATTCCTGCAATTAAATCCTGCCAATTTCTAGTCTCTCTATGGAGTTCTGGATATACATATCAAGCACGCACGCACATCCTTGTAAAGTGGAATAAAACTTGTGCACCCATAGAAAATGTGGTAAAGCTTCCCACCCGTCTGATTATAGTCTCTCACACTTCTAAACTTGGTGGTGAACAAGTTGATGACTAGGATAAGTGCATATTTGAGTAGGTGCATTGTTCCTGAAGAAGCTAGTAGTAAGAGTGATCCTAATTTCATTCCATCCTACCCATGAGCATTTTTGGTGTCCCATGTAGTGTATATGCTAGCATATTTCTTCTTTCCAATGGGTCTATCCACTATTCCTCCATGGCACATAGGAATAACATAGGATCTCCTTCTCCAGTGTAACAAGGTACCGAGTTGTTACCTATCCTCTTGACATAACGTGGTTTGCTTCCTCTAGGAAATATGCTCTTTACTTCATGCCCTACCAAATCATAAGTGCTATGAGCCCAATTATCACAAGCAAAACTTGTAGTATTGCTGATGGAATATGTATCCTCCCACTGAATTATTCCTTCTTTATTTGGCTCAAGCATCTCTGGATCTCAAACATTACGTACATAAATCCTATTCAGATCTTCTTAACTTAAGAGCTCAACATAGGGCATAGATTTTCCATCTGTTAAGGGGATAATAACTCTTTCCTCCTTGTTTTTAAAAACTGATATAACCCTTGTTGAACCAAAGATCATCATTATTTACATAGCGTCAAGGACACGCCAATAGAGATGGGAAGCTATCCGACTCTTCTAGAGCTAAAACCTCAAAGTCTCTAGTGAACTTGTCTCCTTGTATGGTAATGGATGCATATTTCAAAACTCCGACGGGAGTGGCCTTTGTTTGATTAGCCATGAACAATACATTAGAGGATGGGTGTAATAGGGGTCTTCCCATTTGTACCCATGCATCTAAGGTAAGAACATTGACTTCTATTCCTGTATCAATCAATATATTACTCAATAGCCACCCATCCACAACAACATTCAGAGTGATTTCCTTATCATAATTTAGGCTATGAGGGGGAAGATTTACATTCAGGATCTATTGTCCAGTCTCAATACTTGTGCATGGAGTGTTTTCCTTTAACTAATCCTTAATAATGGAATGATATTTTCCTGGCGCAAAATTTTGAACACTTCTCTTAAGTCATCTATATCAGTTTAGACCATGTCTTATTATTTATTTTTCTCCATCATCCGTGATTTATCTTTTAAGTAATGTATCTCACCCTAAATATTCTTGAGAAATTCCGTGGTTTCTTGATAAACTCCTTTTGATAGGTAGGATCTGGGTACCATGCATGTAGATCCTCCTCCTTAGTGAAGGTAGTATTTTGCTGTAATGTTTCTCTAGCATGTGCTACCTCAACATGGGTCATGATCTTCACTTGCAATGCCTTGGACTCTACTTCCAACTTAGGCATCCACTGATTTTCAACAACGCGTTGTATCCTAACCATCCATGTGCCTTTGTTTTCTTATTTATGATGATTATTAAGATGCTCATACAAGTCCAGGCACTCCTCATAGCTATGTTTCTTTCCACAAAAGAACATGTAATATTATGAGGAAATTCACGCTAGTAGTGGTCACGAGATCCACATGTATAACATGTTCCACAACCACGGCTTCATCCTCTAAATTCACTGTGGTATCTTCGACCTCTACCACCACTACCTTCAAAAGACCCTTCATTCCAATGATAACACACCTGATTGTGATCCTGGTCCTGATGCTCGTTCTTTCCCTTAGAGTTATTTGAAACTCCTATCTGTCATACACCAATATCGATAGCATCATGGATCTAACCAATCAGTTGGTAGTCTTCCATTTCATGAGTCATGGACCTGTAAATTTTACAGTAGCTTGAAATGTTATTTCTTATCGCATGTTGTAATAATGGGTAGTGGCTAGCATATTGGTTTAAATGACATATCTCACAATCCAACAACAATGATAATAATGATCTGTGAGGAAAAATACCTTTTTTGTGATCTTCTACTTCACAATCTATGCACCAAATCTTTGTGCGCATCTCATGTGTTGAATTTGCTTGATAGTTTCTCCAACTATTTTTCCATAGCTGTGATCTGTGTTTCTAAAAATGGGCTCACCCCCAGTTTGCATGCTGCCAACTTCCCCAACACATAAATCTACTTCAAGTGCTTCATGTAGATTAGTGTATGTCTTATGTGATAATGCCCTCTTAAAAGGGGTAATCAAGCCCCCAACAAACCATTTTGCATGTTGGCTTGTGTGTATGTCATAAGAAACCTTATATAACAACATTTTAAATCATGCATCATACTCTCTGACACTTTTAGTAATGCCTTACTCAATATAATTGAATGCACTTATGCTCTTCTACTCAAACTTAGGGATGTGAAACTCTTTAACGAATGCATCTTTTAAAGTTGTATAGTCTACATAAGTCTGATCAGGGTTAAACTTTCTATACCAGATGTGTGCGCCCCCTTGTAAGGTAGTAGTAAATTGGCTTGCCATACAATTAGAAGCCATGGTTACTTTTATGTGCCATAGTATTTCACACATATGCATATGTTCAGTAGCATCTTCTATTCCCCTATACTCTAGAAGATGAAGAGACATCTCCATGTAAATATTCTGGGGTTGGTGCAGACCTTGCCCACCTGATCCAGAACCTCTTGTGTTTCCTCTACCTCTAAAAGCACTAGATCTACTGGAACTAGAGCTACCTATGCCTCCTAATCCTAAACTTGTAACTAGGGTTAGTCTAGAAGATGTACTTCCCTTTGTCCCAATAGTAGAATTGAACTGTACCCCGAAAATCTACAAAGTGTTACCACTCCCAGAACATAGTCCAAAAATCAGTGCACCTGTATTCTGTGTTGATGATACACCCAAAAAGGTACTCGCATATAACAATGAAGTTGTTTATGCTGCCATTGTTGTGCATCTTATAAGACCCACTCCTACTCTACTATTGCTTGAATTAGCTTGTTAAATTTTTTTTGTATTAGATGCTGGAAAACCAAGCGCAAGGGAAAGGTTTCCAGGTGGATTTAGATGCGTACACGTGGCCCAACTCGTCTCTACTGGAATGCTTTTACATGAGGCCAAGGAGTGTTCCCTATCATGTTTTCCCAAATGGGGGAGTTCCTGAGGCTCAGGATCCATGTATTCAACATGAACTTCCACTCCTTCTTGAACTATCTTTCTCCACAACGCCATTTGATCTGTAACCTCCCACTACTTCTTTAGCTTCCTATCGTGCATACCTCATTATTTTTAAGCCACCTTTCCTCTCTTTTCCTTTCTGTCGCTATGTCTTCCATCCTTCATCCAAAATTACTTTTGGACTTACGCGTGGTGTGGTTTAGTTAGCCACTGGTTTACTCTCCAAATTCAAAGTTACCATCAGGATCTTGATCACCAGTGGAATTCCTTGCAGGTTAGTTCCCTTTGGATATTGTAAAAAATGGAATTCCCTTATCTCTGGGAAAGTATAAGTGGAAATCGAGTACTCCAAGATATAACTATCCAAAACAGCACACAACCACGTATCCAGTAGCTCGAGTTCAAATTAGATCAACATCATAAAGGGCCTGAAATTATTCCTGTGTCCAGAAAAGTGTGTGATACCTCTAATTCCTCTTAGATGCATAAGCAATCAACCACTCGTACAATTCTACTGGAAAGATAACAAAGAATCTCTCATATAAACTATCATATAGATTATGTTCCACCCACATGTGTGGGTTAAACTCAGATCCAGTGCTGAACCACCATGCATATTCTTCTTCCAGATCAGATATCCACTCCTCAACACTTGCTAAGGTCAACCGGTATGTCTTCATTGCGAACCATCCTAAATAAATCTGAAAAAGAGGTCCTGACAGTGGAACCAATGATGTAGCTTAGAATTCACCAATACAATCCCAAGTGCACTAACACATCACTCAACCTAGATAGAGCACTCACATGAAGCATGTAAAGGTACTAGGACCCTCTTTAGGGTTGCTTCTTGTAGGATGTTAGCATGATGAAGACTTAAATCATTCATATCTATGACTAATATATCTTTCTACAATACATATTCAAATCTAGTTCTAGAACATAACAAACTTAAAAGATAACCATAATGGGATCAAGCATGCAATATTGAATATAACCATGATAACACCTTATTTTAGTCCATAATCTTTGTTATATTAATTACAGTAAATACATAGAAGCTTCCTTATAATAACAGTAATATACACTCATGCGCGTAATAGATCTGGCAGCATAATCTCACTATAACCTAGTTCTCACACATATATGCTCTCTCTCTCTACTACACAGTTCAATACATATTTATATGGGTGGGGACTTTCCCTTCACCACTTATCTAATCCCAAAATAGGTCGCATGCTATTATTATCCACACTCCATTACAAAAATAGCCACACATGCAAGTGCGCTAACAATAGACTACTTTTAGTTAACTGACAGTAGTAGGTCTATTCTCAAACTATGTATATGTAAAAATATTTGTAGATGATCCTCCAAATATAGCCAACGCATGTTGTGTATGTCTTTGACTATTTTTTTTTACTTTGCACGCTATCTCCAAAAATAGATCCTCATGATGAAAATGGCTAAGTCTCGAACCTATTTTTGTTATGTGTACGATCCTCTCTGATACTCTTGCACCTTTTAATGCACTCTACTTTCCCTCATAAACCTTCTGTATTTTCTTCACCAAGTGCCTGGATCTGACTGATCAATAATGCAATATTATATGTTTATAAGTATGGAAGAAAGAGAATCACATATTTATTTCTTAGTTGAAATACACCAAGACCATGTTTAAGAAATTTCAGATGATGGACTGTATTCCCATTTCCACACCTATAGAGACAAGAATTTAGATGTATTGTACAGATCCATTACCATAGGTAAATGAACCTCTTTATTGACAATTGACCAAGATTCTAATTTACTTGATTTACACTAGGCAGGCATCAAATTTTCAGTCACCAACCTTTCATGGTTCATGTAGGAACCAAGAGTTTATAAATGGAAAGTAGAAAAGAAAATATTGAGATACATTAGAGGAACTATGGATTTTGGCCTAGAATACAAGAAGAATGATTGATTATTCTTGATAGGATATCAAGAATCAGATCACGTAGGTAATATTGATGATATGAAATCCACTTTAGGATATGTACTCTTTATGGGATATGGTCCATTTAATCGGGAAGTAAGAAACAAATTTTTTTTCTCAATCTTCTACTGAAACTTAATATCATGTTGTAGGTGAAGTTGTATGTGAAGTGATATACCTACATTACATACTTGAGGGTCTTGGACTATCATATGAGAAACCTACCATCTTGTATGTTGATAATAAAGGTATATAATTTTTTTTTCACAATCCAATTTTTCATGAGAGGAAAAGGCACATTGAGGTATAAGTACATTTCATTTGTGAACATGTTATTAAAAAAACATTCCTCTTTATTTTTTCCCAAAAGATCAACAACATAAAAAAGTATTCACAAAATCACTTGCTCAAGATAAATTTTAGAAATTCAGAGAATTTATCTCTTGTCCACTTGAAATGATGCAAAATTAAGGGGGGCTGTGTTAGGTAAATTATCACCATAAATAGTTAATAATGCATCTATTACTATTTACCATTAGTAGGTTTGTTACATAGTTATAACAATAATATTTGTTTGTAATTTAGTTATTATTAAGAATAGTATTACCATAGGTTTACTTTTTTATTTGTGTTGTAGTTACACCTGAATAACCATTTTGGTTATGTAAATTTAGTTATTCAATACATATAAGTATTGCATCCCTCTCATGCCATTTAATTGGATTATTGCACATCAATAAATTAATTAGGATTTTGTCCTAATTTTTTGCACCACAACAAGCACCTCCAATATTTTGGCCTTCTTTATTGGATCTTACTCTACTTCCTTGCACTAATGTAGATCATGTTCCCTCCTTTTTTCCAAGTATATATTGTCAAGGATTTGACGGGTGACCTCAACCACTAATTTCATCAAGGAATTATATGTATGTTCCTCACTTAGGAATTGGGGATTCATGTAGGTGATTACCTAGTCACCCATCATTTTAATTGTATCATCATCCTCTAGTATCATGTCAAAAACCTTGAAGTGAGTCTCATAACCATAAGTTTCAACTTGAAAGGATACTTTCATTCATGTCCAACTAAATGTTCCTGACTGGTGCATGAGATTCCAAAAATAGATTTCTTTGAGTTCCTTCCCTTTTAGATACATAACTTTGGCCATTTTTTATTCCCTTAGGATAAGGATATTGAATGAAAATTAGAGAGTATTTTCTTTTATTTTGTTTCCACGTGATTTTGCAAGGGAAAAATTTAAGTTGAAAACAGACAAATTTACCCTAGTGTAATGGTTTTTGCTTGTAAACCCTCTTGAGCACTCATCTGGATCAGTTCCCCATATACGTCAAGCCTATCCAAATATTCAAATTTCTCATAAGTGTTTTAATAACCTTTATCATATGTTTGAAATATTAAAAATATCTCATGAAGTTCTCCCAATGCAATTCTTCTAAAGGTAAAGTTTTCAGTAGACGTAGAAAGGGCTATTTCTAGCCTTTCTTAGGAAGTCGTGCACCCCCTGAAGAAGAGTTAAAGGATAAAATTCACCAGGAAGTGGTATTGAGGATCTAGGATAGTATTGAAATTGATTTAGGAAAGTTTGGGGAATCTTTGAAGGTTTAAGGACAATATCAGTGAAAGTGGATTTTTGAAGGTGAAGGAGTTTGTAGTTCAAAACAGTTCCTAAGCTTCGGAAGATGATTCTCAGATCTCCATAAAGAGTTATAGGTAAAATATATACCATTGGAAATATTATTTAATGCTATAAATTATGAAAATTTCAGATTTTTCACAAGACCAAGGCACTTCTCTCCACAATGTTTTTATAGACACACCCTGCGGTCCTGAGAAAAAGGATATTTTTTAGTGAGTTATAGGAAGAATAAGATCATGGGATCCATCCCATTATTCTAAAAATTATGTTTTGATTCAATTTCATATAAATAAGTTCCCAAAAATTCCACCCAAAGCTCAAGAATTTTTGTCTTCAAGTTTCTCTCCAACGTAAGCATTCGAGACTTAGTTGATTTCAAGGGTGGAAACATGTCATCACTAGACGAAGGAAAAATTTTGTGCCCCATATATATCATCCTCTCGAGATAGTTTGGACCAAAATTTCACCCATAAACATTTGATCCCCCTAGTATAGCACATGACCCTAATGAAACCTGATGAGCTCAGTTTAGCCCATTCTCACCTAATCCTAGCCCTTCTCGTTGTGTAATCACGAAGTGACACTTGTCACTCCCAAGTGAGGGTGTAATTTTTTTTCCCATATTTCTCATCACCTTAGGAAGTTTGGGACACAAAAATTAACACCAAGCTCATGTTATCCCTTGATTCAGCATGATGCCAAGAAGGCTCCACATGCCATTTTTCAGTCCACTCTCCTCCCCGCCTCGTCAAACCACCTTTCGCTACTTATCAAGATGGGGTGAGGACTTAATTTTTTATCCCAACTATCCCAAATTGATGGGATAGTTGGGACACAAAAATGTGCCCATGCTTAGCCCTTTCCTAGGTTCCTCATGTGTCCCAGTCTCAGCCCCCGAGAGTTTTTTTCATGCCTTTTCTCTCTTTTTCCATGCAATCAACATGTGACACTTGTCAAGCTATGGTGAAGAATTGTTTTTACCCCATATATCCCATCCCTTTGGGATGGTTGGAAAAAAAAAATGATCTCACTCCCAAGAATATTTAAAAACCAAAATTTACAAAAATTCTAACTGTCGTGCTTCTTCCTTCCATGTGCATGCATGAGAGGTGCTACCAGATTGTTTTGAGAAACCATTGCAAATGATCTCCAAAAAAATGTACATTAATTCCTCTATGATCATAGATAAAAAATAACCAAGAAATTTGATTTTTCCCTATACACCATGACAAATTTTTTTCAGAATGACTTAGTGCCCTAGAATGAGAAAAATTCATATCTCCTAAACCGGTAGACGGAATTAAATGAAACTTTTCACTTATTTTGACATTTTTGGTTGGCCTTTCTATTTTTCTAATCCTTATACCAAATTCATAGTTAACCTTTCAAGTTACTAGTGTCAAAATTCAAACAAGAGATCAATATATACACAACATACACTCTATTATTTTGGATGACAATTCTAAGGGGAAATCACATCTACATACTATCTTTACCACCAAATGGAATACATTTTTGGGCTACATACACTACATAGGAAGGGGAATTTTTCAATTCCATTTTACACATTTACATCATAACTAGCTAAAAACCTTCTTTCTTGGCATCATTGGCTCAAGGGAAACCTAAGGACATTATTTCACACATAAGCACAAAGAACTACATGGATTCTAGAATGTAGTGTAACGTTTGGTCATAAGTTTACTCTTCAGATGACTGCCGATGTCAATCCAAATTCAAATATTACTTTTTATCATTATGATTTGATGTTTTTGTGAGATTTTACAAGTAGCTAGGTTTTGTTTTGTAGGTTACAGGTACCATCGATGATTAAAGAGTGAATATCAAGAGATTGACAAGAAGTAGCAGTAAAACTATAGTGAGACAGAAGAAAGAAAATTCCAACCTTCTATGCAATCACCAGTGCCTAAGAACAGTCACTAACACCTAAGTGCCCTTGTCTAGCACTAGAAGCCCATGTCCGACATCATTATCATGTTCCAGATTTTACAGAGAGCACTTGTGACACTGTTTTAGTCATGTCTAAAACTCTACACTACCCAGATTAATTCTATATTGTGCATGATTTGAATAATTCATTTATCTCCCCTATTTACTTATAGTTTTTCTTTTATTGAGTTCTTAACATCTATATCTTTACTTTATTTTACCATATCAATTACTTTGTAAGTTTATTTAATTATATTTTTATTAAATCATTTTGTGAAGCCTCTCTTCTTCAAACTTCTTACCCTAGGATCCCAAAAACCCTCATGGCTACAAAGAGGTCCCCATCCCCCAGGGATAATATGGTCGATACATACTTGTAACCCTTTTTTGATGATACTAACACATTATCTAAATTTTGTGACCTCTATCATAATCCTAAATGTGATTCTTACATCCTCAAAAAACTTCTTGCTTTCTAAAACACTCTTCCTATGGGCCATAACACCCCTAACATTCACCTCCCCTGACTAGAATTTTACTTCATGTTATCCCTCATCTTCCATAGTCTCCCATGCTGCTACACCTTCTCCTCCTCCTTTTATAACAAATGATAATACTACTGTAGATTCTTTTCTTAATCATGTTCTTTCTTATGATAATATGGATATCAATAATTATACTTCTAGTGTTGAAAATGTAAATGTGCATGATGTCATTTATACTAATTGTCAAGATGAATGTCGAGTTATATCTCATACTCTTCCTACTTCAAAAAAAGTTTCCAATGAGTTAAATGATAAATATGATATTATTACTCCTACTACTTCTTTGTATGTTGATGATAGTCTTGATGAAATTATTTCTTGTGAAAATATGACTGATAATGATGTTGATTTTGCTTTTGATCATGAATATGTTAGTGATGATGTTACTTCCATTAAGACCACTGAATGTGAATTTACTACTCCTCTTTCTTCTACTTCTAAAGTTTTTTCTCATGACGATTCTAATCCTTCCACTACTACACCTCTTATTGTATCTCCTGAGTCTACATCTAGCATTCCCATATAGCCTCTATGTTATTATCATCCTCTTTCACCTCCTTCTCATTCTTCCATATCCACTCCTCCTTATCACATTCTCATGATCAATCACAATCGAAAGATCTAACGTCTGAATATGCCTATCACTTCACCAACCATTCTTTCACATTATTATATCCCTCATGCATCATGTTGGCACCTTGCAATATCAAGTTCATACACTCACCCTTAAAATTAAAGCCTATTATGATTCCATTGAAAATAATTCTCTACATGGAAATCCTATTCCTAAAAAGATACACAATTCCACTTTCCCAAAGGATTTCATCATGCCTAAATTCTCATGTTTTGATGGCACTAGAAATCCCTATTTACATCTCAAGAATTACCATTCATCCATGTTTTCTTATTCTAATGAACTCTTGTTACTCAAAGCATTACGTCATAGCCTTGTTGATCATGCACTCCAATGGTATAATCATTTTCCTTATGGATCCATTAGTACTTATTATGATATGGAGGTTTTTTTTATTGGATAATATATTTATAACAATGGTCCTAAAGTCACATATCAACACTTGCCTTATTTGCATCAAGGGAAAAAAAGAATAAATTGTAGATTAAATTTTATGCTTCAATTATTGCATGCATTAGTTATTATTTCAGCCCATTGATTTAGGAAAGTAATTTATTTTTTGTCATGGCTTGATTCTTGCATTAAAAGAAAAACTGTTATATGATACATGTGAATCTTTTACTATTTTATGCTACAATTTAGAACAATATTTAATTACTGCACATATTATACCACCCCCTTCTACTTATTCTACTACTTCACTATCTACTACATTTCCTCCTCTTCCATCCATTAAGCTCCCCCCATGGTCAACATCTCCATCTTCATGTAAGTTTCTTCCTTACCCTCTACTGCTTCTATATTCACCTAAGTATTATTCATCTACCCCTAGTGAACCATTTCAAATCTCACATAATGCAAAACCACATGATGTTCTACAAGATTTAATTGATAAATGACTTATCAATTTACCTTCTACTTAGCATCATCCACCTCACCACTTACAGCATCAACATGACCAACCTTTTTACAATTTCCATTGCATCAATGGCCATTGTGATAATGGCTTTCATGATCTCCATCATCACTTACAACAATTATAACAAAAAGGTTTCACTACTTTCCACTCAAACTCTCGTGAGTGCTCTATTTCTCCTATTCTACATATGTGTGCTTCCACTACTGTTTACTTATCTCCTTTAGCTCCATCTAAAGTAATCATCTGCTCATAAATATTTTTCAACTTGCACACTAATTTCTCCTTACCCTTGAATTCATACCCAAGTGACTACTGCATATAAATATCTTCATCCAAATCACCATGAAGGAATGTCATCTTCACATCTATTTTATCTAAATGCAAATCATGTACTGCAACTAAACTTAATACAATACGAATAGAAGTCATCTTTACAACAAGAGAAAATATTTCACCAAAGTCAATACCTGCTTTCTATGCAAATCCCTTTACTACAAGCCTTTCCTTATACCTATTATGTCCACCCTCTTCTTCCTTGATCATTTAAACCCACTTGTTCTACAATGTCCTCTTACTTGTTAACAACTTAACCAAATCCCAAGTTTGGTTTTATTCTAAGGATTCCATCTCCTCATCCATGCCACACTCTCATTATATGTGAGTCTTATCCTATATTGATTCTTCAAAACTTTATGGTTAACCATTATCAGTCAATAATAAATAAAATAAAGGTCTAAATCTTTTCGGAGGTTTACTTACCCTTTGCGACCTTCTCACAAGAATTTGTGGTGCCAGAGGCTCATTTTAGACCTCCTAGAAATTTGTATCTAAATCTATCAGTGACCAATGCCGATCACCTGTAACCAATGCCAGTTCTACTAACCGATGCTAATTGGGATATTCTATAACCGATACTGGTTCTACTGACTGATGTTAGTCACGGGTCAACTGACACTGGTTACTGTGTAACCTTATCAGTATTACTTTTAAATACGAGAGTTCTTTTTCATTCATAAAATTCTCGACCAGTTCATTCTTAGGTACCAAAATTTGATCCCTATAAATTCTCTTTTCATTCCATTCAATGTCATGAATCCTAATAATTTTATAATTCTCTAAATCCCAAAAATGAAATCTGAAATCACTAGATCCATAACCAATGAAAGTGCATCTCTTGGATTTTGCATCAATTTTTTTCCTATTTACCCTATCAATATGCACAAAAGATTCTAAACCAAAAAATTTAACAAAAGAAAGATCTACCTCTTTTGTGGTCTAAGCTTCCTTTGATATTCCTCCATCTAGTGAACTTGAAGGCCCACGGTTAATCAAATAAACCATTGTATCAACTGATTCTTCCCAAGAATGCAAGGGCAATCCAGAATGTATCCTCATACTTCTAGCACATTCCAAGATGGTCTTGTTCATTCTTTCTGTAACACCATTCTCTTGTGGTGTTCTTGGAACCATCCTTTATCTTCGTATTGCATTCACTAAAAAATAATCATTGAAAGATTTGCTACACTATTCACCACCATTGTCAAATCTAAGGCACTTTAACTTTGAATTTGATTCATTCTTAATAAGGTCTTTCCATCTTTTAAAATTCTCAAAAACATCATATTTATGATCAATACAATAAACCCATACATTTCTTGTAGCATCATCAATGAAAGTAACATAATATTGGGATCCTCCATGAGAAGCTACCTGAGCAGGTCCTTACACATCTAAGTGCACAAGCTCCAATTTATGCTCCTTCTTAGTTTCCCCAACTTTGAGAAATATCACTCTCTTTTTCTTTCCAAAAGTACAATACTCACAGAAATCAAGATCTAAATCTTTCAAATATGATAACTTACCCTTAGCCTTTAATATTTGCATTCCTTTTTAAATCATATGGCCCAACCAATTATACCACATGCATGCATCTGAATTTGAAGTAGATAATGCAGAAAATAAATTAGTAACACAGGTAGATAAATATAATGTTCTTACCTTCTTACCTCTTGCCACAAAAAAATCACCCTTGGTGACTTTCCAAGAGTCTCCTATAAATGTAACTCTACTTTGCTAGGTGTCATAAGAAAATATCTACTAACTTGATTCATAAGTTGATGGGGATAAAAAAGGAGGGTGTAGGCATGTAAAATATTCTCTACGGAAATGGGGAAATAGAAATTAGGTTGTGGAGCCTATTTTCATGTTAGATGTGTTGTAAATTATAATCTAAAAGTATTGTACACTCTTCATGTATTTTTTTGGCGTAAAATGTGGTCTTTTGGCCTCGTATTAATGCACCCCGACATATCAGGAAATGTGCTATTCTAATATGGGTGATGTTTATGGGTCAGTTTCTTGGCCCATGGTATTGCTACACATATTATTGTAAAACTAATTAAACAATAACCTATTTATATGCACTTATGCATATGATAGTTGGACAAGTAAATGTATTTCAGATGTGATTTGAATATGGGTGTGTGAATTCTATAGAGATTTTGTTAAGTGTAGCTCCAAACAAGATATCTGGGTATTGTAATTATGAGAAGATTGATGAGAGTGGATTATACTCTTCCTGGTTTGTAATTAAATCTGGGCCAAGTGTTTCTTGGTGGCCGTAGCCCACATTGGGTGAAACCACGTTAAATATTTAATTTATTGTGTATTTTTTATTTGAGATCTGTATATTTTCTGCATCATTAGTTTCTTATTATTGCAATTATGTAAGGAATTGATTCCACATATATATTATCCTCTTATCCCTTAATAATTGGTATCAAATATTCTAGTTTGTGTTTGTTAAAGTGTGGAATCGTCAGGGAAAGTTTATTAGCCTGATGTGGGAGCTATGGAAAATGATGTAAGATCTAATGGTTGAAAAATTCAAATGGGAAGAATTTCAGTCTATGAAAGATGCAAATGGAAGATTACCTCTATCAAAAAGATCTCCATACTCCATTTTGGTAGGAAAGTAAAGAAATCAGCAAGTATGTCAAATGAGGAATAGGAGATGCTTGATAGGAAGGCAAATTTAGGGGCCATCCGGTTGTGCCTTGCATCTTCAGTCATTATTCAATATATCACATGATAAGACTAAAAAAGGTCTGATGAATATGTTAGGGAAGTTATATGAGAAACCCTCTGACTTCTATGACAAGATATTTTTTGATGATAAAGTTATTTAATATGAATATATCTAAGAATAGTGTATTTGTTGCTCATTTAAATGAATTTAATATGGTTGTGAGATATGTTGAACTCTACAGTTACAATTTATTTTGATGATGAAGTTCAGGGATATATTAATTTTATTCTCTTTACCTAAAGAGTTAGAGCAACTTGGTAATGGCCATGAGTAACTCAGATTCCAGCTAAAAATGCCAAGTTGAAGTTTAAGGATGTTATAGGAGTGATCCTTAGAGAGGAAATGAAATGGAAAAGCTCTGGGGAATCTTCTACTTTAGGGAATGCTTTGACAGTGGAAACTAGAGGGAGACAAAAGAATAGAGGAAACCGTGGAAAATCAAAATCATTGGGCAAGGTCAAAATCCAAGAGAAAGATAGTATGCTAGACACCGTGGAAAGGCTGGGCATGCAAAGAAGGATAATTGGGAGCTTTGGGAATAAGAAGAAACAACAGGAAGAAAACAAGGAGGAAAATGTGGCAATGGATGTAATGTATGTCAGGATGCTTTGATTCTTTCTTTGTATAATATTACTGAATCTTGGGTTTTAGATTCAGGGGCTTCTTTCCATGCTTCTCCACATAGGCATTATTTTGTTGATTATGTTCAAGAAGATTTTTGACATGTTTTTCTTAGTGATGATGAGCCTTGTAGCATAGTTGGAAAAGGTTTGTGTTTAGGTTAAGATGCAGAATGGGAATACTTGGCTATTGAAGGATGTCAGACATGTGCCTACATTAAGATGTAATTTGATATCCAGTAGGTCAGTTGGGAAGTGATGGTTGTACTGGTGATATTTACAGCTATACTCTTGGAAGGTTACAAGGGTGCTCTTGTGGTGCAAGAGGTAAGAAGGTTGGAACCTTGTATTTAACCACTGATAGTGACTAATTATTGTAATATTGTGGCTTCAGAAGTAGATACAACATTGTGGAACTATAGGCTCGGTCATATGAACCATAAGGGCATGTACATCACAAAGAATAATTTTCCTTGGATATACAGAAAACAGGTTTGTATTTCTGTGAGAACTGTATATATGGGAAATACAAAAGTGAGTAAGGTTTCTCAAGGTTGGACCTACAAAGAAAGAGAGTAAGTTAGATTTGGTTCATTCTGATGTGTGGGGGACCGGCTCAGGTATCATCTCTTGGGGGTTCAAGTTATTATGTTACTTTTATTGATGATGCAACTAGGAAAGTTTGGGTTTATTGTATTAGAAACAAATCTGATGTATTTGACACTTTTGTTAAATAGAAAGCCTTAGTAGAGAATGAAACAGGTCTTAAGCTAAAATGTCTCTAGGTCAGATAATGGAGGGGAGTATTGCAGCAATGAATTTAATGATTATTATTCTAAGAATGGAATCCATAGGTAAAGGATATGGTTCTAGGAACTCTGCAGTAGAATGGGGTATCAGAAAGGATGAACATGAACAATAATGGAACGTGCTAGGAGTCATGAGGTTACATGCATGGACTGCCTCTTTCTTTTTGGGCAGAAGTGGTGAGCACAACTGTGTACTTGATAAATAGAGGACCCTCAAGTTCCTTGGATGGAGGCATACATGAGGAGGCTTGGTATGGTAAGAAAATTTGATTATTCATTTCTTAGAGTTTTTGGATGTGAGGTGTTTGTTCATATAGACAAGATGATAGGACCAAGCTAGAGGCTAAATCAGAAAAATGTACTTTCATTGGTTATGGTGGTGATGAATTTGGATTCTAAATGTTGGAGTATTAAGGACAAGAAAATCATTCTGGTCTAGGGATGTGGTCTTTAATGAGAAATTCATGTATAAGCAACAGTTGTAGGAAAACAGGGAAGAATCCAAGAAAGAATATGCAACAGTAGAGGATCTTCCGAATGGAAAAGTGACACATGAAACCTATTGTAGGAACCTACTCAATAGGAACCTCCAAACTCCTACAGTGAGGAGGTCTTCTAGGGTAAGAAGAGAACCTGAACATTTTTCTCCTTCTCTTTATTATTTATTACTCACTGATAGTGGAGAGCCAGAGAACTTTGATGAAGCAATGCAAGTAGATGTTAGGAAGAAGTGGGAGCAAGCCATGGATGAGGAGCATTAGGCTCACATGGAGAACAGACTTGGATTTTGGTGAAGCTACCCGAAGGAAAAAGAGCATTGCAGAACAAGTGGGTGTATAGAGTCAAAGAGTAGGAAGGAGGCACAAGAAAATATATTGGTGGTCAAGGGGTTTGCATAGAAATAAGGTATAGATTTTGATGAAATTTTTTCTCCTGTAGTAAAAATGACTTCTATTAGAACTGTTCTTGGAATAGTGGCAGCAGAAGACTTGCACTTAGAATCAGTTAGATGTAAAGACTACATTTCTCCATGGTGATTTGGAGGAGGAGCTATATATGCAGAAGCCAGATGGATATGAAGTCAAAGGTAAAGATGATCATGGTGTGTAAACTAAAGAAGAGCTTGTATGGCTTGAAACAAGCTCCACGTCAATGGTATAAGAAATTTGATAGCTTCATGATGGAGCAAGGTTATATTAGATGTCATTCTGACCATTGCAATGTATACAAAGAAATTTGAGGATGGAAGTTATATTATCCTATGTATTGTATGTGGATGACATGTTGGTTGCAGGTAAAAAACATGCAGGAAATAAAAGTACTCAAGAAACAGCTAAGTGAATCCTTTGCTATGAAGGATGTTGGGGCAGCCAAAAAAATCCTTGGTATGAGGATACCTTGGGATAGGAAGGAACGGAAAGCTGACTTTATCTCAGGAAGAGTACATTAAGAAAGTATTGGAGAGGTTTAATATGTAGGATGTTAAACTAGTTGGGACTCCTTTGGCAGGCCATTTCAAGTTATCAAAGGAGCAGTGTCCCAAGACAGAGCAGGAGAGAAACCAAATGTCCAAGGTAACTTACTCATCAGTAGTTGGCAGTTTGATGTATGCCATGGTGTGCACTAGGCCTGATATTTCCCATGCATTGGGAGCTATGAGTAGATTTATGAGTGATCCAAGTAGAGATCATTGGCAAGGATAAGTAAAGTGGATCCTTTGGTATTTGAGAGGGACCATGGGGACAGTTTTTGTGCTACAATGGATCAGGACACCACTTTGACGTGGTTATGTAGATTCAGACATGGTTGGAGATGTAGACAGTAGGAGGAGCACATGACAAGTTATATGTTACTCTGTAGGTGGGACAACAATGGTGAGATGGATTTCATGGCTACAAAATATTGGTAGCTTTATCAACCATAAAAGGATGACTATGTTGTTACCATAGAGGACAAGGAAAAGAGATGATTTGGTTACAAAAGTTACTTGAGGAGTTGGGGCATAAACAGGAGAAAGGGAAGCTACATAGTGATTGTTAAAATGTTATACACCTAGCTAAGAATTATGCTTTCCACTATAGGATGAAGCATATACAGTTAAAGGTATTATTTCATCAGAACAGTTTTGGATAAAGAGAAGTTGAAGCTGGAGAAGATCCATTGTTGTCAGAATCCTGTAGACATGATGACCAAGGTGGTAACAAGGGAAAAAACTGAAGTTGTGTTCAACTCTGGTTGGTCTTCATAGAAACTAGTTAAGGGTTGAGAATCTTGCTCAGAGGAAAACTAGTCTCCAAGTGGGAGATTGTTATGTTGTGGAGCCTATTCTCATATGAGCGGGATTTTGACCCATAGGTTTATGGGACGATTTTTTCCCATAGTTTTGATACCCATAGTTTTGTAAAACTACTTAAGCATTTATCTATTTATATGGTTATATGCATATGATAGTTGTAATGAAAAACATTGCAGATCTGCTTTGAATTCAGGTGTGAATTCTACAGAGTTTGTTGAGCATAGCTCCGAACAGATCTGGGTATTGTATTGAGAGAGTGGTGGCTTGTAATAAAATTTGAGAAAGTGATTATTTGTGGACGCAGCCCAAATTGGTTGAACCACGTTAAATACTGTTTCTTTGTGTTGTGTTATTTTATTCTGCACTTTTATTTGAGATCTGTAATAATTTTCTGCATATTATTTTTTACTATTGCGATTCTGTGAGGGATTATTCCACATATTTTATCTCTTATTCCCTAACATTTAATGCAGTCAACAAAGGCATATTATGGGGTATCTCCCACAATCTCGTAATGTGGCACATGTTAGAAATTTCAAATATATCCCCACTCACTATCTGACAATCCCAATCCAAGTAACATGCTCAAATGACAACTCGTCTGAAACACTCTGGAGTGTATATATCACTGCACATCACAACAAAGGAATAAATTCACACTATTATCACACTATACGTACACCAAAATTAATCATAAAAACCTTAAATTAATCAAAATATTCACATTTCACTAAAATCTACCAAAACCCTACCCCTGGACACTAATGCACAGGTGTAGGTCACTAGCACTCAGAAGAAGGTCAATAATGATAGGAACTGGATGTTAGTGTCTTAAAGGACAGACATTCCCTATCCAAAAAGTATAAAATTCATATTTTCCTAAAAAAGTTAAAAAAATTATTTTTGACAAAATGTTCCAACAAGTAATCACTCATACCAGATCCAGGATCATCTGTGAAGCCACAACCACCACTACCCTTTCAATTTGATTTGTCCAAATAGTTTCTCTAGCATGTGGCATATGTGTCTGGTCATGTTATTGACATCTTTTGTCTACAAGTTAAAAAGTATTCAAAAAAGTGGGATTCACAGTGTACTCTTCCTAAGAAGTTCGCTTCAGTCAAGACTATACTAACACATCGTCACATTTCCCATTATTGGTAACAGATCCTTGTATTTCTAATTCAAAACCATATACTCAAGTTATCTGATATTGTTAGCACATAAGATTCTCATGTTCTGTTGCATGCTTCTATCACTATGGTAGATGGTATCCATTACATCTCATTTTAACTGATGATACAATATTTTGCTAAAATGATTCACACTTGACTATTGAGGGCATACTTCATTCTTGAACCTTCATGTCATCTTACATCTCACACTCTTTACTTCATCAACATAACCTTCTAATGCGAAGCACTAGGTTCATTTCCGATAACGTACTCTTATTCTATGGTTCATTAAGTCTTGACTATTGATGAGTTGCATTCTATTAATGAAGCCTCAGATACTTCACACCGGGGGACAATCACTCTTATAGATCCCAAAGCCTTTTTCCTAATCACACACCATTGTGATTTTTCATTAGTCTACATCTTCTTAGGTATAGAACTATCCATGCGGTAAGTACATTTTTTTTCTCTTGATATCAATTAACCATTTACATACCACACTGTATCACATACATACATCACTATTTAGTTGTCATATACTATACCTTAGTCACTCTGTTTTCATTATGCACATATTATTGTAGCTCACACTCTATTACTGTGAGTGAATTCCTGTCCACATCATAAAATATCCATTATTAAAACAATATCTATCAAATAAACCATTCCAAAAAGGCATATAGAATCCAACAAACTATATATCATTAATGTATCAGATCTATAATCTTCGCAGATTATACAAAGTGGATATTCTATCCATAACTAATTATACCAATACATGTGTATGTAAATCATCATCAAAATTAACTTAGTTCACCCAATATGGGCTACATCCACTAGGGGGTAACACCCCAATGCATCAACTACAACATATGAAAAGATATACAATGAAGATCTATCAATCCTCGACTATCACTATTTATAATCGTGGATTATTGCTCTTTCACTTGAAGATTTATTACTAACTCTATCTCGCAAGAATTCTCGTCTCTCACAATTATCTCTCACAGATCAGCAACTTTTGCAAGTATGAAAACCTTCACCATTTTCTAATTCATATTGGCCCTAGCAAATCCATGCTTATCATATAGGCGTATATATCCTTCTAGGGAATCCTTAAACATGCAACCTCTCTCACTAGTTCAATCTTTTTATGATCATCATCGTGCTCACTCAAATAGATTTAATTCACTTGGAATGCTGCTATAGCCACCGACTCAAGAAACAGGTAATATTTCTTAGAATTGCCATATACTTTCTCTAACCGATGTTGGTTCCTCCTTTCCTGACAAGCACATCCATGGGAACGTTCTACGTCATACCTACATATGGAGGTATCTACAATTAGTGTATGGATTGCCTACAATGATATAACCAATTTGTCAGTTAGTGTGTTTTAAAGAAAGTTTCATATTGCATGCTAATCCGAAGTAATTGTGTTCCACAACTCAACAGTTTGGCTCATGTCACCGCTACACCATCCACATTGAGGGCAGGCACCTGCCCCTCTACTCCTCCAACTTCTTGATCATAGATCACATCCACCATTAATGGAAATATAAAGATATATCACCCACCACTCACTGTATATCCGGGTGCACCCCGCATCCTCAACCTGTATAGGCTCTATAACTAAATCTACCTCATCTAGACCAGGATGCACTAGTTATGCACTTTTCAGGCCCAGATTCACTACTAGTCATCTCTCCACTCTAGTAGATCTCAACCATATATGGCTCTGGGGGCACATCCTAGGCCATGCCAAAATATTTTAGATACTTTCTCACCCTAGAATAACTATATCACCCCTGAGAAGTGATCCTCTAGCCACATGGTGCATCGAATGTATCAAATATCCACACCATCCTCCAACTAACTTCCATAGTCTCTATATCACCTCAATGTATAGTGGCCCTAGGGCCCATCTTATCTAGCATCAACCTATATGTGGTTGTATCCATCCTCATGCTATGGGTGCCTACCCACCTTGTAACAAATATCTCGAGTCTACCCCAATTTCCCTATGGCCCACTAAGTGGCCTCAATATAGCTATATGCTCATAGGCCCATCCGTGCAACACATTCATGGCTCTTAGTCCACCCCCATGATCCTTCTGAGTAAATCTATACAAATATCTATACAAGTGAGCCAATACACATCAAACCCATGAATACCTAGTCCCATGCTCCTTTATACTATGAAACATATTAGACATTTTATATAATATCCCAACTTCATCACCCTCTACTGCCACCGATGACATTAGAATCACTACAATAAAATTCCACAACCATGGAACACTAGATCTCAATATCACATCTAAATAGATATGAGTCTTTGCTTGTACTCGTGTGCCTACAAAATATCAAATCATTTCCCTCATCTAACTACCGACATCCACTATACTCATCACCTGAATTGTCTTTCCTACAATAGGAAACCACAATATCCAGTATACATCCTCGAGGGTCACTGTCATCTCACTAGTAGGCAATCAAAATGTACATGTATTTGTGCACCATTTATTACACAAAACAATCAACATAGGTATATTATGGGTTACCTCCCCTAATCTAGCAATGTGACGTAATCCGACATAGTTCAATATATCCCACTCTATGTCTGATAATCCTAACGTAAGTAATGTACTCAAGTGTTGGCCTGTAGGGAACTCACTCAAGTGTATATCCCTCTCTAAAAAACAACGTAACACATAAAATTTTATCTCAGCACACCATACAACTTAGCATAGCCCAAAAATTAATCAAAATATATGCATTTTACAACATAGTGCCCAAAACCTACTTTGGGATGCAAGCGCTTAGGAGCAAGTCACGAGCATCTAGAAACAGGTCACTAGCACCCGAACTGGGTACTAGTGTCCCCAAGGATAGAAATTTGCTGGACACTTCTACCTAGGTTAGAAACACTGAAAAATAATTGTTTTTCCTAAAATTGATAAAAATAGACATATTCGACAAAATGTTCCAAAACTAATCACACTTACTAACTCATTAGTAGTCTGCCAAGCCACTAATACCACTACCATCTCAAATATAGTCAATCTCACATCTCTAACACATGGCATCCTCACATCTCAAATATGAAAATATCAATCAATCATAGCTCAAAGGAAATACTATTCACTTTTCACTATTACTATATATAATAATTCTAATTTTTCCTATATTATAGTTACTATTTGTAACCACTTTTACAACTAACACACATTACAAAGTTTCTCTCATATCTTGAGCCTTATAACAACATTTGACTCATCGTTTGTGCCATATGGATCATAATTTCCTCTACCACCATACCATAAAAATTTTAACATCTCATATTCACACCTGACATATGTACTATTCAATATCTATTCACACTGCGACTATACTATCCAACACTATTTCTCATTTACTATTTTAACATCTTATACATATTTATTTTGGCTCAGTGCTCATTTCTATGCCCTTAAACCTATTTCCAAAAGGGAGCATACAATTTGGATAATCTCATAATCACTCTCAGGTTACAATACAATCAATCAACACTCCTAGCATATTATTTGTTATCTAATTTTGCCCCTCTGGGAAAAATTAGATGATGGGGGGGCCTATTGTTCTCTTATACTGGAAAGCCCTTCATGAGTATTTTTGGGTCATTTCAAGTTAATTTTTCTATTTTGGAAATGTTTACAGTGTTCTAAGAAATTCCAAGATCATTTTTAATTATTTTCTCCTTTTCGAGGTTTTGAAATCTTAAGGTTTTCTCGAGATGGGGAAATTGTCTATGGTGGGCCCACTTATAGTCAACACAGGAAAAGATGATTAAAATTGATAATTCATTGTTTTAGGAGTCTTATTTTTCTACCCCTTACCTCTTTGTTTTGAGAAAGATCCTATAAAAATAAAAATTCAATTAAAACTAGGGTTGGGGGGCTCAAGTATCATTGAGTAAAAATAAACTCGGTAAGGTGATGTGAGTGGATAAGATGATACCCTATAAGCTCAGGTCAATTAGTGAGTCTCAGGTTTCAATCCAATGTAAAATCAACTCAAGTGTCAAATATGATGGCTAGCTCATGATCAACTCTCAAGTAGTGAGTTTCAAATGATGAGACAGTTTAATGAAGCTCATGGCTTAGCTGATAAACTCAGGAGGAGATCTTGAAATCTAGCTCGAGTTCGATGATCTGGAAAGGAGCTATGTTATCTTGAGCATAAATTTATGGAATCATTACCAATACATGTTGGCTGGGTTGATACCAATATTATCTCATCTAGGAGGCCCAATAGGTAGCTTGATCTCGTGTGAAAAATTGTGAGACGCTAAATCATTTGCAAGCATGAGTGAGTTGTCTAGCAAGTGAAAAGTTCTAGTTTAGATTTATGTAGGTAAGGAGCTCCATCATTTGTGTTAAGTAGTGATGGCTTGGTGATTCGAGATCAAACATCTATGAGCTAACCAATGGAAGAATGATCAAGCCAAGCCATAGTTGCATCATTATGGAAACTAGTTTCAAGTTGGGTGAGGTGTAAGGAATAGAGTCGAAAGGTGGTCAAAGCACAAACCGAGTCAAATGCAGGTGGTTTTGATAGTATAGTAACTCAGTAGAATCCTAGAATATTAAATTAGTGTTTGGCTCTATGAAGATGTAAGCATGGAAGATCTTGTGTTTAGCTCTGTGATGAGCTCAAACTTGCATGTCCACGCATAGAATACAGATCATTATCAGGTGATCATACAGGTCAAAGCATTGGAAACTGTAGGAGTTGAGGGCTGATTGAGAAGATTGCACAGAGGAATGAGAGCTTAGGGTTGAGATAGGGATTGATTCAACATGTAAATGCCATGGGGCAAAATTGGCAAGCTGACCTGCTCAAATGAGTTAGGATGATTTAAAACCGAGTCAATGTGAATTTTTCTTGGCGGGAGGAGTCTACTAGGAAACCCGAGTTAGGGAGTTGTGAATATTAGCAGCCAATGGGAGAGTTAAGGCCATTTGGATAAAATATTATAATGTGGGATCAAGGGAGCCTTTGGGTCTGAAGATCCAAATTACCACTTTTTAGGGTTTGAGTTAATGTTGAGCCAAGTTTGTAGTGTGCATGGCCAGAATCAAGAAGTAAGAATGCCAAGACAAGGAAAAGGCTCACAGTAATCCCACATGCTGGTGGGAGAGTGTATTTATAGAGCCAATTTACTAGATTAGTATGTGGGAAGAATGACATCCAAGTTCTAGAATTCCCATTTTGGATAAGTCAAATTCTGAGTTGGACGGGCACGTCACTAAAATTAAATGCCAAGACGAGCTAGCAGGTAAGTCTTCATGTAAACATGACAAGTGCTTCCAAGATACTTGGTGGAATGAAGGACAAGTTTTAAATACATGACCAAGTCTGTGGATGAGTTGGAAGCATACAAAATTAGTGCTAGGGATTTATTTTAAATGCCGAGATGCTTGGTCAAATAAATAGGTGACAAAGGGATAGACATGGCAAGTTTGAAGACCTGAGAAAATCGGTGGTGTCAATTTTTTTCAAAAGATCGCCATATAATGAAAACTATCAACCAATGCATAGAAAGTTTAGTGGATCGACGTACAAGGAGGGGCTTGTGTCTATGAGCTAATAAATATGGAATTGATGACAAATGTACATGGGGGGTTCAAGATGAAGTGGGGCAGATGGTGGGGCTCGATACACTGAGCCAGTCAAGGTGAACATAGAGGCATATATAACAACTCGGTGGAAATAGACAAGGAAACCATCATGCAACATGATGAGCTTGCCAACCAACTCGCCAAGCTAGCTCGTGAGATGCTTGGCCAAGTTAGTAGTTAAACCCCTTTAAAGCACAAATCAAGACCTCACCAAACTCCAATTTTATTTTAATTAAAATATTTTGATAAAATATTATTTTTTAAATTAAATGAGGATAAGTTCAATTTTTTAATTTATTGGGCATGATGGGTAAATGAAATTAATGATGTCAATTATGGAGACCAAGTGCCTAAGATTTAGGAAATTTTCCTCTTTTCTCTCATAGGTATTTTTTATAAATGTAATTGAGGAACTCGTTCCAAGGGGTTAGACAATTGGACATTTTTTAGTATTTCTCTCTCTCTCTTCTGCAAGCTAGTCTATTGTGGATTTTGGGCACTTTCAAGCCTCTCTTCCAATATTTTAATGGAAAATTTTTCCTCTTCCTCATGTAATGATGCATTGTGCACATGATTGAAGTAAGAAAAGTGTGTTCTATGAATAAATATTGGTGCTTTCATCATTTTAGCTACTTCGTTGTGTCTTTCTCATGTATGTAGGTATACTATGCGACTTCAAGTTTTTATTACAGGTTTTGGGAGTTTTGTGCTTATCTGAGAGTGAAAACTTGTATGTTGTTGAGTTGTGGTGCTTGTTCATCCTTCTCATTATCATCTTCTTTCACTGGAAAATTGAAAACTTATCTAGCAATACCCTTTTCTTGGTACATCACCACTTCTAGTATAGAGTTTACTTCTTGCAAATATATCTCCCTAAATCCCATGAAATGTTAGTATAGGTCTAGCTAGCTATTTTATTACATTAGAAATAGTGTTGTGTTTAGTTTAGGAAGAGGAATTCGGCCTTCTCCATAGATTCACCTCAAGCCGCAAGTCCCATAGCTTGCAAGGTGATCCCATGTTACCCAAACACACCGAATGTCCTATCCATCACATGGCCATTCAGAGGGTGTATTGATCTAGTTATAATAGTTTTTGACACTCTTGTTGGGACCAAAATATTCATATCTTTCACAGGTGTGTATATTGTGTTCACTTCATTTCATTATTTTGTTGTGTTTTTAGTGAAATTTCAGGAGGTATTCCCAAGCACAATTAGCGACTCCATTGGTCAAAGTAACCCACTCTCTGTGTTGTAAACTTTCATTTTTTACCCATTTCCATCTATTTTTCTTACATGTTTTCCATTTTTCTCCCATTCAGGAAGGTGTGTGATCATGGCTTCATTCCCACAGTAGAGTTTCCACTTGTAGAAACAATGGTTCTTTCCATCTTCAGGATATTATAGTTCACCTCCAAACTGGTTTCATAATGAATATCAGTTTGAGCATGCATGTCCACATGAAAAAGATGCAAATTAATACAGTCATCCACCAAATTGGGGGGCTAATGAAGAACAATGGCATGCAGATTTTGGAATCTATCATACACATGAATAAGACCACTTACAGAAGAAGGTTCTAGAGTTGGAGTACAACATGGAGCAAATAAGGATTAATGACATGACAAAGGAAGCCCAAATTAGCTTCAACATTCCATATCCCTAGATTAGCCCTATACCAAATGAGTTTAATCCTCAACAAAATCTTCAATTCATAATCAAGATGATGACTCGAGTTAGATAATGGATCAAGAAGAGGGAAACTCACAAATTAAATGTTAGTTAATCTCGTAAATGGGAGGTCCCTATATTACCATATATAAACCATGTTCCTGTGTTTCCATCCATGTAGTTTCAAGTTGAGCCTCATAGTCCTAAACTTCTAGCTGCTACCCCCATGGTGGAGTTCACTACTTTATCTCCTATTATTCCACCCCATTATGAATCTTCTACGCCTTGTTATTCTAAAGTTTCATCTTTTCTAAGAAATACATTAAGACAATAAGAAGAACCTTTTTCACTACCTCAAATAGTGAATGAAACTGTTGAATCCCAACCAACTCCTCCTATTGCATTTTAGAACACATTTTGGAAGGACCAAACAAATGACAGTAGAAAAATAGAGGAAGATATGGTTGCGGAGACTAGAAAATGAGATCTTGCAAATAATCTAAAGGAGTGGGCTATATAACTTAACATCAAGAAAAAATCATTCCTGACTAAACCTTTTGTAGAGGTTAAAGCTCTAAAACAGGTGGAACAAAGTAGTTTTGTACTAAAGACAAAGCTAGAGCTAAAGGATGAAGACCAACACTCTGTTTTCTCGAAATGTAATATCCATATTGGTGCCATGTCATTAGAGGTGGTTGATTCACTACATATAGAGAATTTAAATATGGAAGAGAAAGAGTTGGCACCAATTCTACAAGAAAAAGGATATGTATAAGTTGAAGAAGAAAGAGTCTCAAGCATACTAGGTGATTCTAATGAGTGCGATGATCCTAATTTCCATGCATGTTAAGAACTGGAAACACTTCTGGAAGGTTGTAGCATCTTTCCAAGGTCATCATTAGATGTTGCAATCAGCCACAAGGAGATTCATGAGACCAAGGCAGATTCAGAGGTCATGGATGCATATGAGACCATGCAGAGGTTTTCAAATCCTTTTCCCTCTCTACCTTCTCAAAAATATAATTTTTCAGATGAATTTGATCTTCCTAATTTCATGTTTGAAAATGAAGAATATCAAGGTGAAGGAGGTTCTAGTTTGAAGGATAGTTATATTGAAGGAGAATATTTGAGACATCTAGAGAATGAAGAAGAAGATTATCTATTAGATTTGGAAGAATGTTTTGATGGACAAGAGCCTATGGAACTTGACAAGTTTGTTATATCATCACTTCTTTTCTAACACAAGTGCCTAGTTTTGTGGAAGGAAATTCTCCAGAACAACTTGGTTCTCATAATTACCTTCTCGAGTAAAGATGAGAGGAATTGAATCTTCCACATCCCTCATGGAATGAAGAGGAAAATGAAAACATGGGAAAATCTAGGACAAATTCAGAAGCATTGAATGAAGACTATGTCAGGGATAGATTCCTATTTTTAGTTATGAAACCTATTTTGGATAATGAACCTATGGTGGAGGAAATTGTTCTTGAAGATTTTTCTTCCCCTAACAATCTTCAAAAGTTGTAAATAAGAGGGTTTGAATTTTCAAATTCCATGTTAAATGAGGGAGATGTCACTGCAATACCATCCATCTAGGTGGAAGATCAATTATTTGTAAATGGGCAACAAGAGGGAAATTAGGTTGTGAATAACCATCTTTTTCAAGGATGTCTTCAACAATAATTTCTTATTAAATTTGAATTTTAGAGAATCAAGAATATTCAACAGGTTAGAGCATGCCTCATAAGGTATTTAGCTTTATTGAAGCCAAAGGAAAAGCCAAAACCAGTCACATTCATTTCAGAATGTAAGGATAAGTTTCACAATTATGAGGATCAATTGCAATGCCTCTATAGGAAAAATGTAGAGAAACTAAAAGAGGCATTATTTCTCTTTCCAATTAATGCCTTTGTGGACCAGGTTGAGAATTGGGTTCGTCTCAGTTTTTCACTTTCAGTCTCAGCCATGTCTGTTATCAAATAATCTACATGGATGCCCATTATGAAGAAAGGGAGATATTTTACACAACCAGTTGTAGGGTTTATTTAGCTCACTTGTGCCTCTAGTTAGCATAGGGAAGGGGTAGGTTTTCTTTCAGTAGAATAAGTTTCTGACACACTCTGCATATTTCATTTGAAGCATGTATGGTTTCAGTTGTGTGTTTTGTGTTTTGTTTTTGTTCTTACATGGTGTGTCAAAGGTGGAGGTTTTTCAGGAGAATAAAAGGTTTGAGTTTCAAATAAAGTGTTAGGATATCTCCAATTCCTCATATTCTTATTTCAAAACTTTGCAGTGTACTGTAAATGCCAAGTAATCATCAGACTAAGTATACTTCATACTTAGTATTTTTGGTAGTTTCAAGATCAATAATGACCTAGGAGACTTTAGGATCCATCACAAAATATCATATCAGTTTCAGAACACCAACATCGACTCTGTGCCCAATGGATTGTTGAAGGATACTAGAATCATGCTTAGTAGGAAATCATCCCTGAGAGTTCACCAAAAATGTTATCCAATTTCACCCCTTGGGGAAAAGTTAAACGATGGGGGGGGGGCTTGTTGTGCACTAATATTAGAAATGCCTTCACAAGAATTTTTGGGTCATTTCAAGTTAATTTTTTTGTTTTTGCAATGTTTATAGTGTTCTAAGAAAGTATCAGATAATTTTAAATTATTTTCTCCTTTCTAGGGTTTTGAAAGTTTAAGGTTTACCCAAGATGGGGAAATTGTCTGTAGTGGACCCACTTCTGGTCAACAGAGGTGAAGATGATTAAAATTGATAATTCATTGTTTTAGGAGTCTTATTGTACTAACCCTTACCTCTCAGTTTTAAGAAAGAGCATATGAAAATCAAAATTCAATTAAAACCAGGATTGGGGGGCTTGTGTAACATTGAGTTAAAATGAGTCCAGTGAGATGATGTGAGTGGATAAGCCAATGCCCTATAATCTCAGGTGAGTTAGTGAGTCTTGGGTTTCAATCCAACGTCAAAGAAACTCAAGTGTCGAATATTATGGCTAGCTCATGATCAACATGCAAGTAGTGATTTTTGAATGGTGAGACGGTTTAATGAAGCTCACGACTCGAATGATAAACTTAGGAGGAGAGCTTGAAATCTAGCTCAAACTCAAAAATGCAGAAAAGATCTAGGTTGGCCTAAGAAAAAATTGATGTAAGCCATGCCAAGACATGTTGGCTGGGTCAATACTGAGATTAGCTCATTTAGGAGGGCCAACAGGTAGCTTGAGCTAGTGTGAAAACTCATGAGATGCTAAATCATATACAAGCATGAGAGAGTTGTCTACCAAGTGAAAAGTTATAGTTTGAATTTACATAGGTAAGGAGCTCCATCATTTGAGTTGAATAGTGATGGATTGGAAAGCCGAGCTCAAATATCTATGAGCTGACCAAGGAAAGAATGATCAAGCTAAGCCATAGTTACATCATAATGGAAACTTAGTTTCAAGTTGGGTAAGGCATGAGGAATAGAGTCAGAAGGTGGTCGAAGTGTGAATTGAGTCAAATTTCAGAGGTTCGGCCATTATAGGAAGTTGGTCAAATCCTAGAAGATTAAATTAGTGTCTAGCTCTGTGAAGACGTAAGCACGAGAGAGCTCATGTTTAGCTCTGTGATGATCTCAAACTAACATGTCCATGCATAGAATATGGACCATTATTGAGTGATCATACAAGTTGAAGCCTTAGAAATCATGGGAGTTCAAGGCCTACCGAGAGGATTACATAGAGGAAAGAGAGCTCAACGTTAAGATAGGGATCGATTCGACATTTAAATGCCATTTGGAAAAATTTGTGAGTTGGCTTGCTCAAATGAGCTAGGCCATGTTAGAATCGATTCGATACAAAGTGGGCTCGCCAGAAGAAGTCTATGAGGAAACCCAAGTTGGGGAGTTGTGAAAACTTATGGCCAATGGGGGAGCCAAGACCATTCGGCCAAAGTAGTATAATGTGGGATCAAGGGAGCCTTCAAGTCCCAAGATCCAAATTACCACTTCATGGGGATGGATTCAATGTGGAGCCAAGTCTATAGCTCATATGGCTAGAATCAAGGAGGAGGAATTCCAAGAAAAGGAAAAGGATCACACTAATTCCTCAAAATGGTGGAAGAGTGGAGATAGAGAGCCAATTTTCCTACTTGATATGTGGACAGAATGGTGTCTGAGGTTTAGAGTTCCCATTTTGGATAAGATGGATTCTAAGTTGGGTGGGCACGTCACTCAAATTAAATGCAGAGATTATTCATCAAGTGATTCTTTATGTAAAAATGATGGGTGCTTCCAGAATACTTAGTGGAATGAAGGAAAAATGTTAAATACATGACTGAGTCTCCAGGTGGGTTGGTAGCATACGAAAGTAGTGCTCGGGATTTATGTTAAATGTCAATATGCTCAATCAAATAAAAAGGTGATGAAGTGAGAGACATGATGGGTTTGAAGACACAATCAAATATGTAGGTTTTTTGTTTTCAAAAGTTCTCCATACAATGAAAACTATCAATCAATGCAAAAAAGGTTTACTGGCTCAACGTACAAAGAGGGGCTTGTGCCGACAAGCTAATAAAGATGGAACTGATAACCAATATAAATGAGGGGTTCAAGATGAAGTAGGGCACATCATGGGGCTTGATACACCGAGCCAATCAAGGTTAACGTATAGGCATATATAACAACTCGGTGGAAATAGAAAAGGAAACTTCCATGTAACGTGAATAGCTCGCCAACCAGCTCGCCGAGTTGGCATGAAAGTTGGTTGTCCGAGTCAATATTTACACCCCTTCAATGCACAAATCAAGACCTCACCAAAGTCAATTTTTATTTTTATTAAAATATTTTATTAAAAATATTATTTTTAAATTAAATGAGGATAAGTTCAATTTTTCAATTTATTGGGCATGATGGGTAAATGCAATTAATGATGTAATCAATTATAGAGACCAAGTTACCAAGATTTAGGTATTTCCCCTATCTTCTCTCGCAAGTATTTTTCTATAAATGTAAATAAGGAACTCATTCCAAGGGGTTAAAAAGTTGGACATTTTTCTGTATTTCTCTCTCTTTTGTAAACTAGTCTATTATGGATTGTGGGGACTTTCAAGCATCTCTTCCAATATTGTAATGACAAAATTTTCCTCTTCCTCATGTAATGATACATTGTGTAAGTGATTAAAGTAATAAAATTGTGTTTTGTGACTAATTATTGGTCGTCTCATCATTCTAGCTACTTCATTGTGCCTTTCTCATGTATGTAGGTATACTGTGTAACTTCAAGTTTCTATTATAGGTTTTGGGATTTCTGTGCTTATCTGGGAGTGAAGATTTATATGTGGTTGAGTTGTGGTGCTTATTCATCCTTCTCATTTTCATATTCCTTCACTTGAAAACTAAAAACTTGTCTAGCAACACCCTTTTCTTGGTGCATCACCACTTCTAGTATAGATTTTAATTCTTGTAAATCTCTCTCCCTAAATACCATGAAATGTTAGTATATGTCTAGTTAATGATTTTATTACAATAGAAGTAGTGTTGTGTTTAGTTTAGGAAGAGGAAGCCTACATTATCTAGAGGTTCACCTCAAGATGCAAGTCGCATAACTTACAAGGTGATCCCATGTTACCCAATCACACTGAATGTCCTATCCATCAAATGGCCATTCAGAGGGTGCAGTGATTTGGTGATAATATTACTATTGCAACTTACTCTGAGCTTATTCAAAAAAAGGTACAATCATCCTATTTAACATTTAATATTTTCTACTATTCCCCAAAATGACCTAATCTGGGAGAAAAGAAAAGAAATCTCCATGAGTAATTTACTAAGTACACAATCTAAAAGCAATATTCTATCATTCAAAGAAAATCAATCAATCCATTCAAATAAGCATACTTTACTATATCTCCCAAGACGTAACTTGGGAGCTACATTACATTACTATCAATTCTAGATGACCTAAATTGGAAGACATATAGCATTATTCAAATTGGAACACCTATTACTATAATAGTGGTGGAAATGAGACGTCAGTGGCTTTTCTATACTACTCCTATACAGGTTCTTCAATCGGAATAATTTTTTTTTCAAAAAGTAATCAAAACTAAATCAGTTCTAAATTTGGTCTCTATCTGTTTGTAGTGGTTGGAACTTTTGGGGATGTAGTCATGGATGAAGAGTAAAACTAGACCTCTCTCCCAAACACTCTTCCTCTACCGGAAAGATGCCCAAATCCTCCCATTTACAAACAAAATTGGGTTGGGAATTGATCACTCCCTACCTCTTCAATCTCATTTGGAAAAAATTCAAAATTTCCAAAGTCTTCAAATCATTTTGACTATATTTCCAAGTGATCCTTACAAAGGTTTGATATTCCACTTATGCCACATGGGTTAAAATGATAAGCCATAGTTTTCCATGCTACAATTGTCTACATTCTACACACACTTTGCAACATGGATTATTTGGACTCTATATAGGTATGTTCCTTACTTCCTTTACACTACTTGAATTTCATTCAAATAACATAAAGGGGGGAAAAATGTAGACACAAAATCACACACATAATACTATTTTACTATGCCATCAAGTATGTGTTTATATGCATGGATCTTAAGTAAGAAAAGTATTCACTAGTGACACAATCCTTTATGCATACACTTTCTTTGATTGTTTCTATTGTATGTCTCTCTCATATTTTTCATTTTTGTGCCTAGTTCTGGTTAGGTCATAGGGATCCCTGTATGTCTTTCTTTCACATCTATCGTCATTTATAGTTTTAAATTTTTATAATCCTTATCCCAAACTCATAGTCATCCTTTTGTGTCACTAGTGTCGAAATTCAAACAAGAGATCCATATATATATACACAACATACACTCTATTATTTTGGCTAGCAATTCTAAGGGGCAATCACATCTACACACTATCACTACCATCAAAGGGAATACATTTTTGGGATGCATACACTGCATAGGAAGGGGAAGTTCTCAATTCCATATCATACATTTGCATATTATCTAGCTACAATCCCATTATCTTGGCATCAATGGCACGAGGGAAACCTAGGGACACTATTTCACACATAAGCACAAATAACTACATGGAATCTGGAATGTAGTGCATCCCTTGGTCATAAGTTCAATATTTGGGTGATCGTCAAGGTGATTCTGACTTAAGATATTTCATTTTCATTCCAATTTTATGTGTTTGTGATCTTGTGTAGGTAACTAGGGTTTGTGTTGAAGGTTATAGGTACCCTCGGTGATAAAAGATTGAATACTAGGTGATCAACAGGAAGTGATAGAGAAACCCTAGCAACACAGAAGAAAGCAAATTATGACCTTCTACGTAGTCACCAGTGCCTAAGAATAGTCACCAACACCTAGGTGTCTGTATCCAACACTGGGCACCCATGTCCAACATCCTTCTCAAGTTCCAAATTTTACAGAGAGTAGTTGAAACACTATTTCAGTCGTGTTCAAGTTTTACACTACCCATATCAGTTCCAAATTATGCAAGATCTAACTAAGTCATTTATCTCTCATATTTACTTATAATTTTACTTTTCTTGAGTGCTTAACATCTATATCTTAACTATATTTTACCAGATTAGTTACTTTGTAATTGTAGACACAAAATCACACACATATTACTATTTTACTATGATGTCAATATGTTGTTTATATGCATGGATCTTAAGTAAGAAAATTATTCACTGGTGACACAATACTTTGTCCATCCACTTAATTTGATTATTTTCATTGTCTCACTCTCTCACATTTTCCATTTCTCTACCTAGTACTGGTGAGGTCACAGGGATACCTATCTATCAGTATTATCCCATCTGTCATTATTTATCCTAGAAAACTAGCACCCATTATAGACACTAGTGCCAAGGAAATCCTGTCCATTCTTGGTGCTATTGCCCTCTTTATTATTTTTTACACTTTTGACATTTGTGGTTGGCCTTTCTAGTTTTCTTATCCTTATCTAGAGTTCATAGTCAACCTTTTGGGTCACAAGTGTAAAAATTCAAACAAGAGATCCATATATATACACAACATAGACTCTATTATTCTAGCTGGAAATTCTAAGGGTAATCTCATCTACATACTATCACTATTGTTATCCAAATAACTCTCCTATTTATCTGGATAACTTATATTTTCATTTTGACTTTGATGTTTCACATTTAAGGTTGCACGCACTCAAGATTGTTCTTTTGACACCATGGCACAGTTACAGTTGTTTTACGTGCCCTTATACGCCTCCTTGATTTTCCCTTTGCATTTTGTTATCTCCTTTTCCATTTTCCTTTGCACCTTCCTCCTGCATGCCCGTTTTCTTTCCTATCTTGTCACGCACCCCTTACATGCACCTCTATAGAATTTCCTTCCAAATCAGCTAAGTCCCATTCATGCCCTCATACTTACATGCCTTGTAGTTCCTCTTTTCCTTATGCTCCTTTACATGCCCCCTTTTTCTTCTATCGTTGTGTGCCCTTCCTCATTTGAACACTCATTCCCCTTCCCCATACTTGTCCCTTGTAAGTGTTCTCCTATTCCTCTTGTGCGCGCACCTATGCACATTCCTTCCCTCTATTTCCCATTCACAGTCCTTCCTTTTACTTCTACACCTTGCACCTTCTTCTACACCATTCATTTTTCCACATCATCTTCTGTAACACTTGAGTGTGATGCATGCAACCTATCAAACTGTGCCAATAGGGTGTTGAATCTAGACAAGCAACCAATGCACGGCACATGGCAGAAAAGACAAAACAAACCAATAGTTGGTTGATTTCTTCAATCAATATGAGCATGCCATGTGTCTTACATGCCGAGATGGCTCTAACATCTTCCAACAACCATATCTTCTGCTACAGAATCCGATCAGTGCATGCCTGGGCTGGTGAAAAATATGTTGAGACAAGATACATGTTGGACTATTTAAATTCAAATATAGGTAGGATTTGGTAGGTGGAAAATAGGGAAACATATTTCTAATCATCACTACACACATGTAATCGAACTCAACTACCAAATTTCATCAAATCTTTCCTTCTTCCTTCTTCTACATGCCAAATAGACATTGAAAAGTGCATCTAACAACCCTGTGGGTGGTTTTGAAGGCATTTATTACTATTTATTGGTGGTTGAAGATTTGAATCTGAACTTCCCTCTCTTTCTCCTTCTCTTCTATCCTTCTTCTATAAATAATAGTGTTCTACTTTGTAAAAAAGATCCCTCTCTATTGTAATGACACCATGTCAAAATGGTGGCGGAATTCCCATGGGTCTTCGACCTTGGCATGGTCTCTGTGATGTATTATCACCTCCTACCATGGATGTAAATTACTGTGCATCCCTTAAGCTATTAAATTTTGTTCTGTGGAAATCTTATCTTCCCTTTTTCATTTTTCATTACATATCACCTCTTTATTTGCATTTTATAGCATGTTGTGTGTACTCCCATGATTGTAGTTCCCATAATCATGTGTTATTCATAGTAAAAGGAAGATCCCACATGTTGCTCTATGGCATTTGTCTTCCGCCCTCTTCTCCTGCACCCTCTCTGTTTCCTTCATTGCTCATGGAGATATATCGTCCCTTTCCCTACTGTTATCACCTTCCCTAGCTTAGGATTTCCCCTTCTTGCACATCCTTTTATCCCTGGTCCCTTGGCATGTTTAGTTTAGGATTTTATTTCAGAATTAGGAGTAGGTGTAGCATTAGAGGTAGGTAGAGGAACCGACCTTCTCCAGAGAACCATCTCAAGTGTGCAAGGTCCCATAACTTGGAGACTGTTTCATTATTATCTCAAATGACTCGATCCTTCTAGATCTGAGACACGGGTACAAGTTTGATGTGTTTTCCTGAGATCCAACCTTTGGATTGATTTTTAGAAAATCCAGAAACTCCACTAATCCAAACACACCTATTATTTCATTCATAGACTAGTCTCCCCTCATTTCATCCATTTCTCCTTTTTCCATTATCTCACATTCCTCTTTTAAAGTTGTGTAATAATGAATTCTTTTCCTTCATGGAATTCTCATTTGTAACTAGTAAAGCTATTTTTCTCCATCCACACAGTTTCAAAATCCTCCTCCAAATTAGTTTTATAAGTCCCATTATCCTAAAAATGCATACAACCCACTTTTTTCTAACCAAAATGTTTATGAAGAACAAGTTTATGTAGATGATGGTGGTGACTCCTTGGCTGAAGCTGATTTTTAGAGGTAGGTTCAAAAGATGGAGATGGAAATGATGCAACTCATAGTCAAGTTCTCCATAAATGTAGCTAAAGTTTGCTATAAGGTCCCTTGTCCATGGGTTGGCCCTGTACAAGGCTAGTTTAGCACCTAGCAAAAGTTGTAGCTTATTGTTGAGATGCTTCCTCAAGTTACAAAGTGGGAGGAGCTAATGGAGGCTCACAAATCTAGCACGTGGAAACCCTGTCAATGGGGAAACCATGCACTACCATCTTATAATCCTCCCACTCCTCTGCACCAACTTACATTATCTCAGCATGTTGTGCATGTTCTAAGCTTCCTGCGTGCTCACCCATTGAGAATTCCCCTCCTCAATGCTCCCACCTTCACTTATCTTTCACCCCTCTTGTGCAATCTTCCACTCCTCTTGTGCACACACCTTCCATGCCTTCTGTGCATATGCTCCCATTTCCTTCCAATTCCTCTCTATCTAACTATACCATAAATGAATATCCCCCTGCCAACATGCCTTTCCCAATAAACGTCATCATGTTTGACGACTGCAGAATATTTGAAGAATTACATGAATTACGTAACTCCGAATGGGAAGAGGAAATCATATAGGTGCATGTTCTAGAATAAAATAAATAATTCTCAGAGGGCGTACTCCCAGAGGAGACTGATTTTCTTGTAGAGATAGAACCACGCACAACTTAGTTTTATGTTCCCCATCTTGCAAGCACTCCCCTTCAGGTGGAGAGTCTACAAGATAATCCCATATGTGGGATTGAGATTCAAAGTAATTGGAAAATAACAAGGATCAGACCGTGCCTAATTAGATACCAGGATAGTCTAGAGCCAAAAAATGAGTTGCCACCGGTCATGGTCATTTTAGAGCATGAGGTAGAGCTTTAGTATGCCAAATGTCAACAATAATGCCTCCCGAATCCAAACAAAAAACAAATTCAAGAGGTATATATTCTATTTGTTGATACTTTGAGGAGGGTGAAACACCATCTGTAAGGTAGTCTTTCACTCTTATTTTCGGCCATGTTCAACACAAAATCAATCACATGGTTACAATTTGTGAGGAAGGGAAGCTATTTCTCCCTACCTGTAGTAGGTTTTACTTTAGCGCCCTTTGCCTCTAGTTAGAGAATAGGTTTTCTTTCAGTAACCCAAGTGCTCTTGCACACTCTACATGTACCCCTTGGGACATGTATGATTTTCAAATTTGTACATAGTGTTGTGCTTCTGTTTCAACATGCTCCCTCTAGCACCTTTCCTTTTTGGTTGCACTTGTGTGCCCTTTTTGTTGCTTCCTGAGATGACAGTTCAATTTCGGCAGAGACAGTTCCAACAATCTATGCAGCTTTCACTCTCATCAATCCAATTCAAAATATCTTCATATGAGAGAAAAAGTTCAGTTTAGAGTTCAAACTGAGCTTCAAGTGATTTCAGGGATGTTCTTCAAGTTGCAGATCATATCTTCAAGTTTAAAACTTGACTCCATGCCCAATAGACTTTTAAGGCTACTGGTATCTTCATCTAGCTGGAAGATGGCCCCTAAAAGTCACCAAAACTATTATCCAAATAAATCTCCTAGTTATCTGGATAGCTTATATTTTCATTATGACTATGATGTTTTACATTTCAAGTTGTGTGCACTCAAGATTGTTCTTTTGACACCTTGGAACAGTTGTAATTCCTCTACGCACCCTTATGCACCTTCCTTCTTTTCCCTCTACATTCTTCTATATCCTTTTCCATTTTCCTTTATGCCTTCCTCCTGCACGCCCTCTTTCTTTCCTATCCTGTTGTGCACCCCTTGTGTGTACCTCTATAGACTTGCCTTCAAAATCAGCTAAGTCCCTTACATGCCCTCGCCCTTACGTGCCTTACACTTCCACTTTTCCTTACACTCCTTCATGTTCCCCCTTTTTCTTCTCCCACCACATGCCCTTCCTCAGTTAAATACTTGCACGCCCTGCCCCATACTTGTCCCCTCCAAGTGTTCTCATCTTCCTCCTGTTTGTGCACCTAAGTGCACACCTTCCCTTTGTTTCCCCTTTGTATGCTTGCCTTTTGCTTCCGCACCTTACACCTTCTTCTACGCTAGTCATTGTGCCACATCATCTTCTGTTAGACTTGAGTGTGATGCACGTAGCCTATCAAAGTGTGTCAATAGGGTGCTGAATATAGAAAACCACCTAGTGAATGACATGTGGTAGAAAAGAAAAACAAATCAACAGTTGGCCGATTTCTTCTGTCAATCCACATGCGCCACGTGTCTTACGTACCCAAATGGCTCTAACATCTTCCAACAGCTATATCTTCTGCTATAGAGCTCTGATTGGCATGCGCTTAGACTGGTCAAAAAGATGCTGACACAAGCTACACATTGGACTATTCAAATTCAAATCCAAGAAGGATTTGGAAGGTGGTAAACAGGGAAACATATTTCTAATCATCAATACACACATCTAATTGACCTCAACCACTAGATTTCATTGGATCTTTCCTTCTTCCTTCTTCTACATGCCAAAAAAACACGGGAAGTGCATATGACAACCCTACAGGTGGTTTTATAGGAATTTATCACTAACTGTTGGTGTTTGAAGATTTGAATCTGAGATTCCCTCTCTTTCTCATTCTCTTCTCTCCTTCTTCTACAAATATTGGAGTTCTTCTTTGTAAAAAATATCCCTCTCCATTGTAACGGCACCATGCCAAAATGGTGGCCGAATTCCCACAGGTGTGAGACCTTGGCATGATCTCTGTGATGTATTCTCGCTTCCTGCCATGGATGTAAATTATTGTGAGTCCCTTAATCAATAAAACAATGTTCTGTGGAACTCTTCTCTTACTTTTCTTGTTTTTCATTGCATCTCACCTCTCTATTTACATTTTCTGGCATGTTATGCATACTCCTGTGCTTGTAGTCCCCATGTTCATGTGTTGTGCATGCTAGAAGGCTAAGAACACATGTTGATCTATGGCGTGCTCCATCCTCTATCTTCTCTTGAGCCCTCTCTATTTCCTTTTCTATTCGTGAAGAGAGATTGACCCTTTCCCTAGCGCTATTGTCTTCCTTATCTTAGGATTTCCCCTTCCTACACATCCTTCTATCCTTGATCCCTTGGCATGTTTAGTTTTGGATTTTCTTTCAAAATTAGGAGTAGCAGTGTTATAGGTAGGTAGAGGAACCATCCTTCTCTAGAGAACCATCTCAATTGTGTAAGGTTCCACGACTTGGAGATGGTTCCATTGTTGTCTCAAACGATTCGATCCTTCCATATCCGAGACACGGGTACAAGTTTGACAATCAACAAATACCATCAAAGGGACTATATTTTTTCATTACATACACTACATAAGAAGGGGAAGTGATCAATTCCATATCACACATTTGCATCTTATCTAGCCATAGCCCACTATCTTGGTGTCATTGGCGCGAGGGAAACCTAAGGACATTATTTCAAACACAAGCACAAAGAACTACATGGATTTTGGAATGTAGTGCAACACTTGGTCATAAGTTCACTCATCAAGTGACTTCCGGGGTCATTACGAATTCACATATTACATTTTCATTCGAATTTGATGTGTTTTGTGAGCTTGTATAGGTAGCTATGGTTTTTGTTGCAAGTTACAGGTACCCTTGATGATCAAAGAGTGAATACTAGGAAATCAACATGAAGTGATAACAAAACCCTAGTGACATAAAACAAAGCAGATTTTGACCTTCTGCGCAGTCATTAGTGCCTAGGAATAGTCACCAACACCCAGGAACCCCTTTCCAACATAGGCACCAGTGTTCGAAATTATTCTCATAATTCAGATTTTACAGAGAACAGTTGCGACACATTTCCAACCATGTTCAACACTTTACACCACCTAGATAAATTGAAAATTACTCAAGATTCAGCTAAGTCATCTATCCCTCCTATTTTATTATAGCTTTTCATTGCTTGAGTGTTTATAATTTTTATATCTACTATATTTAATCACATCAGTTAATCCATAATTAGATTTAATTTATGTTTTTGTTCAATAATTTGGTGAACCCTCTTTTCTTCAAACTTCTTACCCTAGGATCCCCAATACCCTCATGGCTAAGAAGAGGTCCTCATCTCTTAAGCACCATATGGATGATACATGTTTGAACCATGTTTTTGATGATGTTGTTATGAAATCTGAATTTCTTAACCTCTACTGAAACCCTCGATGTGATTATTCCATCCTCCAACAACTTCTTGCTTTCTAAAACACCCAGCCTGCTAACTTTCACAACTCCAGCATTTGAATAGTCTCTCCTAACCAAAACTTTAATTCATGTTTTCCTTACTCTCTCTTAGTCACCTATGTTGTTGTACCTTCTTCCAATCCTCTTATAGCACATGATAGTATTACTTGAAATTCTTTTCTTGATCATGTTCTTGGTTGTGATAATATGGATGTCAATGCTTCTAATGTTGAAAATGTACATATGTGTGATGGTATCTCTATTAGTAGTCAAGATGAATGAAAAGTTTTATCACCTACTCTTCCTACTTCTAAAAGTTCTTCTAATGAATGAAATGATAGATGTAATATTAGTACTCATACCACTTCTTTCTATGTTGATGATAGTCTTGATAAAATACTTGCTTGTGAAAATATGTCTGATAGTGATGTATGTTATGCTTCTAACCATGACCATGCTAGAAATGATATTACTTCTCTTAGGACTGATGAATTTGAATTTATTACTCCTCTTTTTGAATTTGTTTCTTCTCTTTCTGAATTTGTTACTCACTATGATTCTACTCCTACTACTAGTACACCTCTTATTGTATATTCTAAGTCTACATCTAACATTCTTATCAAGCCTCCATGTTCCTCTCCTCTTCTTCCACTTCTGATGTTATTTCTCATGATGTTTCTACTCGTACTACTTGTACACATATTATTATATATTTCGAGTCTACATTTAGCATTCCCATAGAACCTCCATGTTCTTCTCATCCTCTTTGACTTCTTCCTTCTTCTTCTGATGTTGTTGCTCATGATGTTTCTACTCCTACTACTTCTACACCTCTTATTATATATTCTGAGTCTACATTTAGCATTCCCATAGAACATTCATGCTCTTCTCATCCTCTTCCACTTCTTCCTTCTTCTTTTGATGTTGTTTCTCATCATGTTTCTACTCCTACTACTTTTACACCTCTTATTACATATTTTGAGTCTACATTTAGCATTCCCATAGAGCCTCCATGTTCTTCTCAACCTCTTCCACTTCTTCCTTCTTATTCTGATGTTGTTTCTCATGAGGTTTCTACTCCTACTACTTATACACCTCTTATTATATATTTTGATTCTACATTTATCATTCCCATAAAGCCTCCATGTTCCTCTCCTCCTCTTCCACTTCTTCCTTCTTCTTCTAATGTTGTTTCTCATGATGTTTCTACTCCTAATACTTGTACGCCTCTTATTATATATTTTGAGTCTACATCTAGCATTCTTATTGAGCCTCCATGTTCCTCTATTCCTCTTCCACCTCCTTCTCCTCCTTCCTATCCGCTCCTTCTTCTCACATTCCCATGATCACTCACATTGGAAAGATCCAACCTCTCAATATTCCTCTTGCTTCACCTAGCATTCATTCGCATGATATTTTATCTCTCATGAATGATGTTGGTACTTTGCAATAACAAGTTCATACACTCACTCTTGAAAGTAAATCCTATTATGATTCTATTGAAAATAATTGTTTTCATGGAAATCCTATTCCCAAAAAGATTCACAATTATTCTTTTCCAAAAGAATTCACCATGCCCAACTTATCATGTTTTGATGGCATTGACAATCCTTATTTACACCTCAAGCATTATCATTCAGCCATGTCTTCTTATTCCAATGATTGCTTATTACTCAAAGCATTTCGGCATAGTCTTGTTGATTATTCTCTCCAATGATACACTCATTTTCCTTATGGATCCATTAGTACTTATTATGATATGAAGGACATTTTTCTTAGAAAATTTATTTCTAACATTATTCTCAAGGTCACATATGAATGCTTTCCTTCATTGCATTAAGGAAAGAAAGAACCAATTTTAGATCACATTTTATGCTTTAATTCTTGTATACATCAGTTGTTATTTCATACCATTGATTTAGAAAAGTAATTTATCTTTTGTCGTGGCTTTATTTATGCATTGAAAGAAAAACTCTTATATGATACATGCGAATATTTTACTCTCTTATGCTACACATTCAATTGTTTAGAACAAGATTTAATTGATACACATGGTGTACCACCCCCTTCCACTTATTCTACTACTTCTTCTCCTCTTCCATCCATTAAAATCCATCCACGCTCTCCATCTTCTCCTCTACGTTAGTGTCATTATTCTCCTCCACTGCATCGAAATACACCTTGACCTTTTCCATGTCCTACTCATGAACCCTTATAATTATCACATAATATAAAACCTCATGATGTCTTGGCTACTTTACATGACAAGAACTTAATCCCCTTACCTTCTATTGAGCATCATTCACCTCACCACTTGTAATGCGAGCGTGACCGCCATTTTTACAATTTCCACTGCATCAATGGCCATCATGATAATGATTTATATGCTCTCTATGATCATTTATAACATTTAAAAGATAAAGGTGTCATTTATTTCTGTTATCCCTCTCGTGAGCACTCTCTTTCTCCTATTTCACTTAAGTGTGCTTCCACTTTTGTTCACTTGTCTCCTTTACCTCCATCCACCTCCCAAGGTCATCACCCATCTTTATCCTCTATCATATCCTTCTATGGTTGTATCATATCATTCTTCACAAATTGCTACATTACCTCATTGGTGTCCTAAGCCTTTTGTTTCCGCAGTTCCTCCCACCACACCTTATACTCTTGGTCTCATTCCATATGGAATCTAATTTGGCACTTATTATCACACCTTCACTACTTCACATGCTCCATCTATGCCTTACAGACTGCTTCATATTTGGAAGATGACATCCAATTTCCATTTCATTACTCTATGACACACTCTCTTGTTATGGTTCACACTCGAGTATTGAGGGAATACTACATCAATGAAACTCTCCTTCCACTACTCACGCATTGTGTTTCATGTCAAATATTTATAGCATCTCTTTTCACATGTGATAAAACCATTTTCCGATGATGCAATCTTGTTCTATGGTTCATTATTGACTGTTGAGGGGGAATTTATAAATGAACTTCATTCTTACACTGGGGAAAATTATTCTTCTTTCCCTCATATTCATCTTGGTCACACACAATTACACCCATTATCTTACATATTATCATTACACATCTATCAACACATCATTTGTGCATTCCCTTAACTCATTTACATCACATTACCATTTCTATTTTATCTAACACATTACATCACATACAAACATTTATATTTACCATATGTTATACTATTTTTCATTATTCACATACAATTCCTATTTAGTTCTTTACTAATCAAATCTTTTTGCATCATCATAAATCTCCACAACCAACAATATCTATTACATCAACCATTTCCAAAATGTATATAAAATCTAACATCCAAAAGTGCACATCACAATAATCACATTATATGCCAATAACACATCAATACCACATGATATCAATATAAGAATATATATATATATATAGATATCATCAAAATCGTCGTTATAAAATACAATCATTGGGGGTTAATCCCCCATGCATCAATACATAATATCTAATGCATCATCTATCATCCTCACTATCACTATCAACAATCATGGAAGCTCTACAACTGGAATATTCACCGCTAACTTTATGCCCCTGATCTTGGCATTTATGCCTTTGTAGATGACTCCGTAACACAACAATCTCTACCATATACTTTTCATATCGACCCTGTAGCTCCACATATCATGTAAATATATCCTAATCTAGGCCTCCTCCTCCTACGACCTCTCATGTTCACTCTTCCTCTACATTAGCCTCATCGTGTTTGCTCAATAAAATTGTGCACATCGACATTGTTATAGCCACTGGATCAAATAAATGGGCATGCTCACCCACAATAGCATCAACTTGATCTAGCATACCTTCTCCCAATATCACATCTGGGGGCACGTTTCGAGTCAACGTACATATGGAGGTCTCCACAATCAGTGACCAATAATCATCCCCTGAAATCCCACACCAAACATTATCTATTACACATCTTTGCATCAATCAATCAACAATAAAAAAAATAGCATACAACACTAATTCATACTTACATACCACTCTCACCACTGCTACATAATCTACATCAGATGCAAGTTTCTTCCCCTCAACTCCTCCAACTATCGTCCCATCGTCTGCATCCACCACTACTGTAAATAACAAAACCCATCGGTGTGTCACTCACCACTAAATATATGCCCAAGTGCACCCTATGTCATCCACATGTATCGAATCTATGGCCGCATCTACCTCATTTGGACCTAGATGCACTAGTTGTGCTCTTATTAGTCCCAACCTCACCCTTGGACGTCTTGCCACTTATCTAGTATATTGACACAATATATATGGATCTAGGGGCACATCTTGGGCCATACAAAACTTCCTAAACACTAGCTCACCTGGGAACAACTCTATCACCCTTAGGAAGTGATACTATAACCACATGGTGAGTTGAATGCACCAAAGCTCCACATCATCATCTACCCATCCACCATAGTCTTTAAATGGTCTCCATATAATCACCCCATGGCCTATCTAATCTAGGATCGACCTATAGGTGATTATATCCATCCTCATACTATGGGTTCCTACCCACCTCACTATAAATATCTTGGGTTGAGCCCAATTTTCCTGTGGCCCACTAAGTGGCCTCAATATCTCTATATGCTCATAGGCCCATAAGTGTAACAAAGTCATGGCTCCTAGTCCACCCCCATGACCCTTCTGAGTGAATCTATAAAAATATCTACACAAGTGGGCCAATACACACCATTCCCATGCATACCTAGCTCCATGCTCCTTTATGTTGCAAAAATATCATGCATCTTGTACAATATATCAGCTCCACCACCCTTCACTACTAGTGATGATGCTAGAATCACTGTAATAAACTTACGCAACTACGAAACACTAGATCTCAATATCGCATCTAAATTGATATGAGTCTCAGCCTATACTTGTGTCCCTATAAAATATCACATTGCTACCCTCATCTTCCTTTGGGCATCCACTATAGTCATCACATGTACTCTTTCTCCTACAACAAGAAACCGTAATATCCTATATACATCCTCCAGGTTCACTCTCATCTCACCAGTAGGAAACCAGAATGTTCATATATCTATGCACCATCTATCACATAAATTATTCAACATAGGAATATTATGGGGTACATCCCCCAATCTAGCAATGTGCCACAGGTTGGCACGGTCCAATTTATCCCACTCAGCATCTAACAACCCCAAAGTAAGTAATGTACTCAAATGGTGGTCCACCCAAAACTCTCTTGAGTGTATATCCCTCTACACAACACAAAAAGCAACAAAATTCTTCCATTAGTACACTATACATATTGTAAAAGTCACTTATCATAGCATTAAATTGATCAAAATATCCATAGTTCATAATATAATGCCCAATCCCTATTCTTGGACACCAGCACCCAGGATCAAGTCACATGCGCCCAAACACAGGTCATTAGCACCTACAACTAGGTGCTAGTATCCCCAAGGATAGAAATGCCCTAGCCACTTTTGCCCAGGTTAGAAATGTTGAAAAATACAATAAAGTAAAAAATTCTAAACTTGATGAAAATAGACATATATGACAAAATTTTCCACAAATAATCACATTTACCAACTCATCGTTTGTTTGTGAAGCCATGACCACTGCTACTCTCTCAAATCAATTCAAAATCACTACTCTAACACATGGCATCCTCACATCGTAGAGCTCCAAATCTCAATCGATCTTAGTATAAATGAAATACTATTCACTTTTCACTATTACTATATATAGTAATTCCAATTTTTCATATACTATGGTTACTATTTACAACCACTTTTACAACTAATACATGTTGCAGAGTTTCACTCATTTCTTGAGCTTCGTAACTCTTGTTTGAATCTTTGTTTTCACCATACAGATTATTATTCCCTCTAGCACCATATCATACACATTTCAACATCTCATATTCACATTTGGCACATGTACTTCTCAATATCTATGCACATTGCGACTATACTATCCAATATTATTTCTCATTTACTATTAAAACATCTTATATGTCTTAATTTTGGCTCAGTGATCATTTCTTTTCCCTTCACCCTTTTGTCGAAAGGGGGGAATATAATAGGGATCATGTCATAATCCCTCTCGGGGTACAATATAGTCGATTGACATTCCTAGCACATTACCATTACAACTTGCTCTGACCTCATTCCAATAAAGGTACAATTATTCTATACTACAATCAATATTTTCTACTATTTCGAATATATTCCCCTAAATTACCTAATCTGGAGAAAAGCACACAAAAATCTCTTCGTGAGTAATTTACTAAGTACAACAATCATAAATAAATCTTCTATCATTCAAATCAAATCAATCAATTGGTACAACAAGCATACTATACTATTTTATCATTCAAATCAATATTCATAATTTGGGAGCTACATCACATTTACTATCTCTCCCATATGACCTAACTTGGGAGCCACTAATTACATTTCTATCTCTTCTTAGATGAAATAATTTGGAAGAAATCTTAACTCTGTGCAAATTGTAACACTCATTACTATAGGAACTGGGGGCAATGAGACATCATTTATTTTCCTATACTTATTCTATATGAATTCTTCAATTGAAAAAACACATTTTTTCAATTGGAACTAATACGAAACAACATGAAACTAAATTCAGTCTCTATCCATCTATAGTGGTTGAACCTTTGGGAAATGTAGTTATGGATGGACGATAAAGTAAAACTATACCTCTCTCCCCAACACTCTTCCTTAACAAAAAAAATGGAAATAAAGATGCCCAAATCCTCTCATTTATAAACAAATTACATGGTTGGGAAATTATCACTCTCTACCTCTTCAATATCACTTTACACCTCTAATGAAATTGAATGGATCTTAAAAATTAGTGCCTTAAAGAACATGACCTACATGTGTGACATCATAACATATTTCTAAATAATTCTGGTGAAAGAATCTCCCCTGTAGGAAACAACTTAGTCATTGGTTACCAAACACTGATCAATTGTAAAGCTAAAATCGTTGACATGGGATTATTAGAAACTGTACACACACTTTGTTGTTTTGGAATCACAATGGATTGAGGGGGGGATGATCCAGTCCTTGTACCAATTTAATTCAATTTGAGATTACTTAATGTGTGCACAACATTATACAACCTATTAACATTCCATTAATGTGTGCAAAAAATTATACATACATACGCATTCAAATAAATATGAGCAAGAGAGAGAACATCATAAAACAATGATGATATAAGTGGGAAACCCTCAAGCGGAAGATAAACACACTGAAAATTATTGTTGATATTTCTCACAATCAAAAGACTCAAGTTAAGCATTACACATCACAAGGAGGATTAACCCCTAGTTTAGTGATAGCACCAACCCTACAAGGAACACTGAATGCTAAACCCTAGTATTGTGAAGCATTAAATCACAATAGGAGGATATATTTCCCTGAATATGACTCAATAAACCACTCACAAGACCTTTTGATAAGAAGATCATTTGATGTAATCTTTCTACAAATCAACTAATAGTGATCACAAAATTTAGCTCCAAAATCCTTCAAACCATTTCTTAGACCCTTGTTCACTTAGGTCGACTTTTTATTTTTCCTTCTTCACTTGTCTTGACCTCAAAAACCTAGCACAAATCACTTCCAAACATTATTCAACCTATCCATGAATTGTCTTATCTCTCAAAACATTCCTTCAAACTAGTTACTCTCTCTCTCTCTCTCTCTCTCTCTCTCTCTCTCTCTCGGGTCACACTTGTTTCCCTCTTGAAAGAACCAGTTATAAATTTAAACTTTAACATCACTTTTATATCCTTCCTCTTGATTCAAAATCACTCAAGGTTGGTTTCCCTCCTTTGGTTTGACCATTTAAACTTAAAATCATGTCAAAAATTAATCATTATAACATTTTTCACATATGACCCATATAGGTTTTACATCCCCAAAACCACTCATCTTGTACCAAATAAGCTCAAAAAACCCATCAATCTTGATGAGTTAAAACCACTAATGCCAGAAAAAAAGATTATTCAAGATCCACAATATTCATCACACATGTGTAATATAGAATATAAACATATCATCAATTATTGTTAATTATCTTGGATAAATCAAAAAATTCATAACACAACTCAAAAGGTTTAAATCCTTCACCAAACATAGTTGTTTCCAACGCACTTGTCTTCACCTTTGGGCAGTAAAAACCACCCAATATTAACTCAAATAATGGGATGTAAGAACTATATGGAATCATCAAAAGACTATAATATTAAATCCATGCAAGTTATATCTCTTGAAACATCCAGGTGTTCAAACCACATCTTCTTTCATCTTCTCTAAATCATGCTACCTGGAAAATACCAATTTTGCAAACTCAACTAGTTTTCACCCTTGTTATCACTTCCAAGACCTTATAAATACCTTAAATATTAAAAAAAATCATAATCCCTATTCACTTAATCCAGGTGATAGAAAATATCATATCATCCATATCATGTCCTCAATCACTTCAATCTTTCAGCCTGAGCAAATCATGTCCTAATAAACCAACACATCCTTCTTCTCTACATAAATTGACTTGGATGACCCATAAAATATCATAATTACCAAGATGAAAAAACCTGTATACCACTGGAAATAACTCTGAATCCTATTTCTATAACATATTATAACTCCTTACAACTCAAAGTGGAAGGGCTTCAACCAAGACCATCTCTGTAAATTACCTGAAACTGCCTCAAAACTGCCCTTTGACCAGTCCTCATAAATAGGGAGCACTTTTCAATTTAGAATCACCCCCATGAACTAAAACCATCAAATTTACCATAGGTTAAAATTACCATGATAAAAAATTTCTATTTATTTTGCATCTCCTTTGAACAACATTGTCCCAAACTAGACTTATTTAGAAATATGCATGTTTGAGTGGGGTCTACTCATCACCACATACAATACAATATATTTTTGGAAACCTTGAGGAGTCCTATATACCATAAAATCATCATAATTTCAATATAAATCCATTCTAGGAACTTAGGAGAAATATATCTCCTATTGCTTTTGAGATAGGGTTTCAAACACACAATTAGTGGCTTACCTTCTTAACATTCATTCATAAAAATGTGATGATGAAATGATATAATTATTTTGTTCAAAAATTCTAGAATAAATTTATAAACATCCATAAAATCCACAAGGTACCATGAAAATCACACAATTTAGTGTGATCATTAGAAGGTGCAATTCGAGCTGGATATGACCTTCTTGACCCTATTTCACCAAAAACAACTTATCTTACAAAATACTCTTCAGAATGACTCAAATTTTTTCTCTAACCTCTAGGAAACCTCTATGCATCATACCAAATCATTATAATGTCTCAAATATTTCTCCAATTTCTCATCCCATCTCATTTTCATGACTAGGCCTTGGGGTTTTACATGGTTTAGGTTAGGGTCAACTGAAACGTCATCATAACTCATCATGAAACATATTAATGGGTCATTGTAATATCCAATAATTTAACCAACAAATTCAATTGTCAGTGTCATTATAAAACTAGGGTTTTTTCCTAGGTTGTATGTAATGAAGTCTTATGTAACTTGATTGTTTTGGTGGTTATCTTTGGGGAATTTTTGGTTAGTGTGGTTCCCCTTATTTCTCGTATAATATATGGAAATTAAATGCAATGCTAAAATACTAGAATAAAACACATGTAATCTAGTGAAACAACGTTGTTGTAGTATAAATTATTTTAAAGGAAATACTTTAACTGAATTTAAAATGCACACACCGAATTGAAAAAACACACATTGAATTGAAATAGCAATAAGGAAATATACTAAGAAAGGAGATAAGCAACTACATTCAGATAAACATTCAAATCAAAGCATTGAAACCTGAACTTATTAGAAATAATGATCATGCATGAAACATAAACCCTCCAATCACCTTAGTTGAGTGGGCCATTGCTCTCCCTTAGGATTGAGGTACTCTTAAAACAAAAATATATTAAAAACCACATCGACTATATTAATTCAAATGAGTTCCAAAACATATTTCAATATGATACTAAAAGTAAATACCAACTGATATAAAATTATATTGTAAATTACTATTACCAACTACTACAAAATTATTTCAAGAAGGTGTCTTTATAGACACAGTTAGTTACAGAATGTGCCATGATTATAGGCAACGAATTCAACCAATAACAACCTCATTATAGATCATTGAAATCTTGTAATATATATAAAAACATGATTCTTGTTTGTAGGCTTGTTATGGGAAAATCCTCCATGATGACATGATGGCAAAAGAATCGGCCTTCTTGATTGTAACTTCACAAAATTAGCAGCGAATGCTCATCATTATCCTATACACATCATCACATTACTCACAAAAGTAGTTAGTAGGAATTTCTACAGTCAATAGTTCACAAAAACAAGAGAAATGCATCAATGTCACTTAGGATACAACTATATAGAACATCCCCATGCATAAATTAACATTTTTAGGAATAAATCGATACCCATATAGATGATATAATAAGTAAATTAATGCACTCATCACATATCCAAAAGGTATTGACATCCTTAGTACATTATGAAACATCCACCTACATGCATCCATGAGCTCACTTGGCTTCACAACTCAACCTCATGCATCCAAGCACCAAGATCTGGTCTAGATGAGCACCTAAATCTTGGTCTTCAACCTCTAACTACACCATGAAACTCATGTGAGTTCATAATTACTCCAAAATCATTCTCTCCATGCTCAAAACATGCTCTTCAAGCCGCTAAGAAACTCTAACCATCATGCACAATCACCTAAGCTAGCAAGGCTAATTGACTAGGCTTGCTAGAATAAGACAATCTCACAAAATCAATTCATACCACCAAGAACACACTTGAATATCCATGTCATCATCACACTGAGCATCCTCTGACTCTACTCCATCATCCTCTTTGTCATTAATGGGATTTTACATCAATGACAACACCTAGAACACAACATACCAACAATATCCCCATTTGTCATTGATGGAAAACATATTGAACTATTCCCCCTTTTACATTAATGAAAAATCATACCTATAATTGCATGATCTTCACCTTCCTCAGCTTCATAGGGTTACCATTTAGTTGGAAATATCAACCAAAGTCTTCATTATAGCTCATAATTTTGTCATTTATTCACTAAACTCTAATTTTGTCTTCTTTCAAAGCATAAGAACATTGTACTCCCCCTGGGAAAGAGCATATACAAAACCTATTCATGCCAAAATGATGATATAAACCTAAATAAATATTTCTTACCTCTCTCTTGGGTGCAAACATCACACAACCTCTTTGTTTTAGATAAAAACATGTTTTCATCTCCTTATACCCTGATTTGACCTATTTCAATCTCTGAGAACATTGTAGCAGACATTGGACTATGAATAACATCCACACACATGCCAATAATACTGAGTGAGAATCCAAAAAATTCCATATTTACCTTTACTCTTGAGAAATATCAACTTTTCAAGGCTCAAATTGACTTATCTCTACCATTTTTGACCCCAAACCTTCTCAAGGAATGAGATCCCTATTCTAACTCTTCACTACAAATTGAACAATATTTAACAAGACCTAGAAGCCCACACACACAATGACTTGGAACCTCAAAACTCCCCCTAGACTTATAACTCCCTTTTGTAGAGGAAACCACAAAAATGATGCTCTTTAACATACTTGCAATCCATCAAAGCAACTCAAACACTTTGACCCATACCTACAGGAATTTTGTAGTCTTTCATAGTCTCCTTTGGATAAGATTGTGCAAATGAACTCAAACACTTACTTTCCTTTGAACTGAACTTGAATGACCTCAAACACTTTACTTCACATACCATTTTACAATCTAGAGAAACTTTAAGAAAGCATATCATGCTCCCCTTGAATTGAATACCTTTATACATTTGTAGCACACTAGCTTCATGCTTCCACTACCCTCCAACACCTTGTAAGGGAGTAATCATCTCTAAGAAACCATATATTCAATTAAATGATCCTTGAATCATCCTTAATTTTTCTCAAACACCTTATACAATACCAAATGGTTTTCATGATTTTGAGCTCAAAAACTTATTTCCCTTGCCTTAGTTACCACCTACAGACCTGTAAGAAGCACCTTTGATACATTTGATATCATAGAAAATGAACATAGGTAAGAGAACCACACAAAAAGCATTCAACTATCAACCTTACCTTCTTGAACCCTTAAGATCATCTTATTGAGATACATAACCAACTACCCCTAATTCATTAGGCTCTTACATGATTGTAGCTCTATTTTTTGATTGTTTTATAATATTGTAGCATTCTATTAATGTCTAATGAGAACAACTCAAAACTTTACAACATAGAATTTAGCTTTCAAACTTTGATATGCCTTATCATTTATTTATGAAATTTTAAGATGAGTGTAAACCTATGGTGTTGCTTAAAAGGATAATCAAACCATCAATGATGTTGTCACACATACCTTTACACATGTAGGACATCCTTTACTCATTACATACATTCTCTACATTGTCTCAGTTATGAAGTTCATCACAGTTAGTTTATCAAACAACTTCAAGTATTTATTTGTAAACCATCATATTCATCATCATGACAATCCCTATTTTCCTCAAAAACCTATGATATGAACCCAAGAGAGGCTCCCCTTGACTCAGAATGTTGATACCATCTTGTAGCATCCAATTTGTGCTTGTAAAGTCTACTAGCCCAATCTTAAGATGAAATCACACTTAAACTTTTATAAGATCATTTCCACATATAAGTTTTACTTGATTTGAGTACCCTTTTTCTCATTTTACCTTATTCATCAAACTTATAGCATGATCTTGTAGATACTCTACTTAGATTACAAGTTGATTCTTTTACTAGGTCTCCACAACACAATTTCAAACTAGTAAGAATTTGGGTGACCGTACATGATCAAAAAGTCCTAAAATTTTCAAGTCTATATTCTCATCATGTCAAGACCATGTGGTGACCATTCCATGAGATTTCAATCACTTCATCTTATTCTGTAACAATTTTCTAACAAAAGATTAGGGTTGTCATAGTGCCTAAGATACACCTTTTTACCATAACCTACACATTTCATAGTTTCATAGTCTCAAATAGACATCAAAAGCTATGATTTATCATGAGGTAACAAACTCCTCCAGGAATTTCTCACTAAATATTAATAAATGTAACCCAACTTTGTGAATTTTTATAAGAATTCAATACTTATTAACCCAATTTGGACACAACAAGACCAATACACACCACATCATTACTAACCATCAACCAAATACACTTGAATCTACTTTTTACAAGTAAGGTCCATGAATACACTTCCCTTGATATCAACCATGATACATACATAAGATGGAATCTTGATAGAAAAAAAAACCTTATACTCAGACCCAAAATGACATACACTATCCTTAAACAACTTAATGAAAATATTTGACATATGTGATCATGGACAATAACTTGACTAAAGATACCTTTCAGAAACACCACAACTTATATCTACCTTACTCAATGACAACTTCGATTTTTATTGAATAGACCAACCAACTAGAACTTCAAATGAAAAAAATTGAAACATACCTTTACAAGATGACATGAAACCCTACTGATACACTTTTATTCATGAGTTATTGGAGCAAATAAGTTCCTTTTCGTGCTCCATTTTTCAATGTTTTTTTAACATTTAAGGTTTTCCAGGTATTGATATCACTCCCAACCTTTCCCTGAGATCCTAAAAGGTAGGTTTAATTAGAGAATTTGTTAATATATCACCTACTTCCTCCTTAGGAGATACATGATCCAATTTGATACACTAATTTCTTACTTGATCCATCAAGAAGTGATACTTAATTGGTATGTGTTTAGTTTTAGAGTGTAAAATTGGATTCTTAGACACACTAATAGCACTAGTACTATCACAAAGATAGGTGTTGGTCTATCACACTTTACCTTATAGTCATCCAATATTTATCTCATCCACATGACTTGGGAAAAAAATTGTGAAACAAAAACATACTCAACTTCACATGTTGAGAGAGGCACAAGAGATTGTTTCTTACTTGACCAAGAAACAAGAAATCCTCTGAAAAAGAATGTACCACCACTAGTTCTTCTCCTATTATCCATACTACCTACCTAGTTAGCATTATAAAAATCCCTTAAATAAAATAATTCACTCCTTGGATACCAAAAACCCTACTTAGTAGTCCATTTTAGATATCTAAATATCCTCTTTACTGTTTGAAGATGCAACTCTTTCGGATCTTCTTAAAACCTTCCAACCAACCCAACAACTTGTGCAATATCTGGTCTAGAAGTAGTTACATATAGAAGGATGTTAATCATGGATCTATATTCATATTGATTCACTTTAGGGGACTCATATTCCCTTCTTAGCTTACATCCCATAGCTATGGGCATTCCAACAGGCTTGTAATATTCTATTTGAAATTTCATCAACATGTCCTTGATGTATTTGGCATGAGATATGAATATACCTTTTTTAGACTGATTTACTTGTATTCCTATGAATAAAGACAACTCTCCAAGCATATACATCTCAAATTATCTCTTCATATCCTCTGAAAATTCATGAGTCATGAGTTCAATGCTTCCTCCAAATATGATATCATCCACATAAACAACAATAATTAAAAAATGACCTCCTTCCCTTTTGATATACAAGTTTTTATCAACAACTCCTCTCTTGAAGCCTTACTCAATTAAGTACTTGTATAAAATTTCATACCAATCCCTAGGGGCTTTCTCTAGGCCATAAAAAACCTTTTTTTATTTTGCATACATAATCTTTCTTATCAGTAAAAACCATCTAGGTGCTCCATATAAATCTCTTCATCTAAGTAACCATTCTAATTAACCAAAATATTAAATATTCTATATCCTAAGCTAATCTGATGCTAAGAAAAAGAGTGAAGGAAAAATAAATGCATGAAGGAAATGACCCAAGAAACTAAGAAAGTAGAAATTAAAAACCATAGAGTGCAAAGAGATTTAGAAAGAACTTAGCTGATTTGATGAGCTTGTTGGACTATGTTGTAGAGATGGATGGAGAAATAGGAGGAGGAAACGACTGTGTTAAGGTCCAGAAAAGTGTAGATCAAGGAAATTTGAGTATATTTGGGCATCTAGAGAGCTACAGGGGTGCATGTGGGTGCCTTGATTTGAGATATGGGCACATTGGTCTAATAAAAATCTTTACAAACCTCCTCTGAGGTATCGTTGGATGACAGTATGCCTTTGTTTCCTATTGCAATAACTTCATTGTAATGAGATGTATGTCACTGGTAATCAATTATGAAGAAAATAAATGAAAAACCCCAAGACAAACATCAAACCCCTAAAAAATAAATATGCATATGAAGGGTTCGGACTGACCTCAACTGCCATAATGGTTAACTTACAAACTAAGCATTGCACTAAATCTCAGATCTAATGTAGTTCTATGTGCTTTTGTGTGCATTCATATCCTAGGTGCTCTTGTTCCAGTTGCACTTTGTAAAATTAGTGAGGAATAACTATGTGTAGAAATGTATGTAGACACCAAATTTGTGTCTTACGACCCCCTGTGCCCCGCATCTCATTTCGTGACCTAACCTCATCACCTAAACCTTACATAATTATTTATTAATTACCTTATAATTAATAAATCCACATCTCCAAACCTTCCACCTCATTTTGCCACCTCATCATGACCTAGCCCTAATCCTAAACTAACCTAATTAATACCTATAACTTGGTCTACATCCACACCCATGACTAATTATTTCTCACCCGCACCAAAACCAACCTAATAATGACTTGACCAAGCCCACAACTAATCCCTTGGAAGAAAAGGAGGGAAGGCTGGCTATTTTACTAAAAATAGCCCACTTTGACTTAACCGACATCGGTTCCTACTCAACCGCCGTTGGTTACGTAACCGCCATCGGTTCTCTATAAATGACCTCCCCTAGCCAAAAACAAGGAATTTGGAATTCATTGAAGAGATCAGGAATTCACTTGGCTGAGCAGAGACAAGTGAAGGAAAGAAAGGAGTTTGCAGAGAAGGACATAAAGCCCAAGACTGTAACTGAGTAACCAGAGCCCATGATACTCATCCAAGCATTGAGAGAGAAGATAGCTCATCTTTGATTGTCTGATCATCCTACCTGAGCCCTGCCTTTGTTATCACAGTCTTTGGACCTGTGTCTTCATCAGGAACTAGTAAGTACTATCTTGTATGTTCTTTTAATAACATTTCTTGGACTTCTGAATCACAGTAATTATAAGTCTACTCCCAGATCCACTACCCGGTAACACCCTACATCTAACTGTACCTCCTCTACCCTTACATTGCCCCCAAGAACAACTCCCATATTATCCGAGTCTTCTCCATCACCCCATTACCTATCCCCAATCATTTACTAATCTAATAAACACCATAGCCACCTTATAGCCAACCTTCACTAAAAGCCCCTAAATCACTGCCCCTACTGATATCGGTTATTAGGAACCGGTACCGGTGACAGTGACTGGCATCGGTCACTGTGATTCAAAACCAAGACCAAGCTTTTCTCTATTGTTTTAACAGGGTAATTAAATTGTAATCTTGCAATAACTTCTTTGTTAGAATTTGTGTTAATTCGTATTAGCAGGGGAATTGACCACCTTCGAAAGGAAGTCCAATATTTCCTGGGCCTAAGGCAGGTTCCCTCATTTATTGTCTAATTAGAATCTAGTGGTCTTGTATTCTTACTTGCAGGTAGTCCTTCCCAGACAAAAAGGAGTTCTTCGCAATCGATCTGATCTCTCTCTACGGTACATGCACACCCTCCAAACATTCAACAGGTATTCCTCCTAGCCCTAACCCTTATCTGTTTCTTAAGAGAATGAAAGGATAGAAGCAACTCTATTCCAAGAACGGAAACATCCTTCTGTGTGAAACATTTTGGCACGCCTGGTGGGACCCATTTTGGGTTTCTTTCTTTCTTGCTTGCTTTCATATAGGGAGCATACTTATAGTTTGTTTCTACTAAATATTCACAAAATATTTTTTCATTTTGGTAAAAGAATTTGTCTTGCTTTCACATCTTTGCATTAGTGAAAATCATCTCCTTGCTTCATCGAATATCATTTTCGATTTGGGTTTAAAACACGTGCATCACATTCTTGCTTGCTGTTTTCAATTCTAGTGAACATAGATTAAGTAACAGGTCATACACGTGGGGGTGATATCCATGGTATTGACAAGAAATTAATCTTACTTTCACTGCACGACAAATACCAAATCACATCATAAATTAACACAACAGCTCAAACATCCCCCTTTTCCGCGGTATTCCTCTGCCCGATTGAGGTAACCTTATAAGCCAAAACAAACTTGACATTTCCCCTAAGACTTATATTTAGGATTGACATCATCTTGCGTCTAAGGCATAAGCCCACAATAATTAAAACTAATCCTAGGGTTAGTCTCTTGATTTGTTTATGGATCTTGCTTGTTTTTTGTTCTGTTTCTATGTCCTACACTGTTTTAGTGATTACTTCAGAATAGTTGGGTAGGCATACTAAGCATTGTTAACCCCAAATCAGCAACTTCCTACATCTTCTTACACTGGTCCTATTATAACAACATCGGTTAACTTAACGATGCCAGCTACAGTCTGACCGACATCGGTTACCTGACCGATATCGGTTACTATCTTTCATAGTTCCCAAAACCAGCAACCTACCAATTCCAACATTTTTTTGTTGCTTCTGTTCCTGATAGATTGCATCCCTGTTGTGTACTCTTGTCCATGGTTGTTATCACTCGGAAACAAGTCGTAGCCATGGTCTCACATGACTATTTCGTGCCTTTTCCTGAATCACCCCCTTCACATTCTATAGGGAATCCTATGGACACCAGTGAGGTTCCAAAAATCCCTGTAGGAGATAAGGAATTTGTGAAATTTTTGAATGCCAATCCTAGCGCTATACAGTACTATTTGTCTCATGCCCCTAGCCGTACACCTGACAGTCAACTCCTTGTTGGCATGCCTATTAGTATAGCTGCTCACTTAGCTCCTTCCCCACCTGATAGCTCCGCCTTGCCTTCTTCATCCTTATCCCCGTCTCCTAACTTAGTGGCTTCAGAGGTTTTTACGGCATAGATTGGCTTTCCTTTTGTTAATCTGGGGCCCCACGTATCATTACTACCAACTACTCCTACCTCGTCTCTCTCGCAGACTGCTCCTTTCATAACTTGCTCTCTGCCACCTATCCACATGAGATTTCCTTCTCAAGCTCCGCCCACCTTTTCATTTCCACACACTTATCCAGTGGCTTCAACACCTTATATAGGACATCCCTATTTGGTCGCCTCAACATATTCATCCTCAATACCTTATCAACATTTAGCCCCTCCAATCCTCCACCTTTTACAACAACCGCACCATCATCTCATCCAACCACTGATTTCATCAAACACATGATGGACAAGATGCAAAATCTGGAGGCTTCTGTTTCAGGAAGCCGTAGCACCCTGACATACGAGAAAGTTTTTCGGGAGCCTATTCATCCTTCTGTCCCCCTTAATTCATATCCTTCTCAATGGGAATTACCAAAATTCACTAATTTTAATAATAAGGAGGATCCTCAACAACACTTGTGATCATTTAGACATGCCTGCTATCTGATTGCTCATGACGATGCTTTACTACTCCGCACCTTTCCCATGTCCTTATCAGGACCCACCTTGGAGTGGTACAGTGCTTTAACCCAGCACTCAATCTTCTCTTTTAACCAATTAGCCCAATCTTTCTTGGATCATTTCTCCATTAATATTGCTAAGAAAGTATCTATCACCGACCTCTATGCCATCCAAAAATTTGAAGACGAATCTATCGCAGATTTCATTAGATGATGGTGGGGTCTCATTAACCAACTTACTTATGCCTTGCCTCAGGCTGAACTCATCAAACTCTTTACGCGGGCCTGCGCTAAGCACATTTCTCCTACCCTCCAAATTCAAACTTTCCACACCTTTGATGAGGCCTTTACTATGGCTCGGAAACTAGAAATTCGAGCCTTAGAGGAAGAGAAATTGTGGTTGCACAACAAAAACCCTAATTTCCAAACCCAAGACTCCACCAACAAACCCAACACCACCAATTCTCATGCATCGACTGCTTCAAAATCAAAAGGAGTTTATCCACGCAGTGATGGTCAAATCCCAAGCACCGTCTAACATCTCCGCCGAAAACCACCTATAAGTATAAAGCCGAGCCCATCAATTACACTCCCTTGGGAGAAACTTATGGTGTCATCTTGGAAAAATTACTCAAAGCAGGAGCTATCACCTTGCCTCCTGTTAAACCTCACTCCGGGTTTGATTCCACCCGCGCTATACCTTCTTGGTACAAAGAAAATGACTTCTGTAACTTCCACCATGTGAAGGGACACAGTCACGAAAACTGTAAGATGTTGAAAAACATAGTGCAGGAAATGATTGATGCAAGGGATATAACCCTCGATAATCCTAATTCCCTGCTAACCAAAATTTGAAAATCTTCAATAAACCATTCCCAAACCACTCTTCTAACAGTAACATAAACCAAGATATCTTAGCCGAGGAGAGTGTTCATGAAATCCATGCAGTTTTCGATTCCCAACCAAAAGCCTCTATTGAGAAAATTTTGAATCAAGCCTCTTCACCAACGCAGGAATCCGCACCCGCTTCACCACCATCAAGACAAGATGATAACCTTGCCATTCCTTTACCCATAAAGGAATTAACCACCTAGAGTTCCCTTCTCATAGATGAGCCTTCTTACACCACATCTTTGCAAGACTGTGAGCAGATGTTATCTAACTTATCTATTTCCCAAACATCTCCTTCTACCACTCTTGATGTACAAAAGGAAGGCTCGCCACTTTTTTTTTCATCCTTAGACGAGAAACCCCTTGAACCAACATCGTAAAATTCTTTAATCATGACGGATCCTCTCATACATGCCCTCCTACCTATTAGTTCTTCATCGCCTAAATCTTTTCAGTGACCGGTTGACCTCTTAACACCCATTGATACAGTGCCTCATTTACCCCCTGTATCACACCCACAGTGGACCGGAATCACAACCCACCTTTCTTCCATACAAAATTTCCTATTCACACGTGAGGATTGTCACCCCTCCGAAGATAGATGAGTCCTATGGGAACGTTTGAGTACACCATGCTCTACTCAGATGCAGATGACCGATCCAGACACCTCTATCATATACCCGCGGTGTTTACAAAAACTCAAAATGCCTATGTCCTCACCTTCAACCCCCTCATCTCTACCGAATACCTCATCCACCTCTATTAACCTAACCAAACCTCCCCCTATGCTTGGGACTTCACCAATACCCAGCCTAGCACACCCACCTAAATGGTTAGATTTATCCAAAAATCAAGTCTTCCATCTACCTAGGAGACAGACCCAATCTCCTAAAGTCCAATCTATACCTCTGTCATAACTAAAACCATCTCCATCACATCTACCTTCTATATTGGGACCTCACCCCTCCACCTTGCCTCAATACATCATACCTCCTGCGTTTTCTTTAAAACGACCTGCACCTTCTACATCCATATCCTATCCACCTATCAACCCTAAACAAACTCCATCATCAAAGGATTTGTTTGCTGTCACTCCTCTTTCTCCGTGGTTGTTTCCTGATACCACATCATCTGTGGCCTCATCATCTAACCAGCTAAACATAACTTCTGCGCCGAAGAAGCCATGTTTAGTTAAATCCAATTATCAAAACCCCTTATCTAAAACACCATCCATACGAACCAACCATACCCAAACATTACCAAAACCCACCCAATCAATAGCTTCATCTTCCTCTGACTTTGACCCGCTTAAAGGATCTTACGCTAAGATCCTTGATATGTTGGTGGAGAATGTGACCATTTCCCTACCCCCACTTAGACCTTATGATCCATCTAAACCTTGACCTATAGGTTATGATGAGTCTAAAATCTATGCTTACCACCACACGCTAGGACATTATGTAGAGGGATGCAAAGCTTTGAAAGCCATCCTTTGTCAGTCACCTCTCTCAGATAGAAAGGTTAAGAAAGACAACTTACGAAGGGAGATACCTTTAGCTTCAATTCCCTCTCCTATACCACCTGTCCCCGCCTCACCAAGATCTATCATTATTACAACCCCACCTCTCGAAGACCATGACTTATCCCTACCGTCTTCCTCCTCTCGTGTTCACGAGATCAACATGATTAGTGTTGCTACTTGAGGGCAGAAAAACAATGGGAAGTCTAAAGAAAGCACACCTACGGCCTCTCTTTCTCCGTCCACCATCCCGATCACACCACCACCTAAAGTGGTTATTCGTGGACCTACATACCCTGTCTCTAATGGAGTTGTCCACTGAACCATGATCAAACAGCTTCACCAATCACCTGTAAAAATGACACTGTATGATCTCATTCAGACCTCTGAATCTCATCGACAAGCTCTCGTTGAAATCCTTCAAGGGATAGAGGTCTTACCTAATGAAACATTGCCCATTACCTCCATCTTAACACCTAACCATGTTCCTTCTCTCACCAAAAAATCTATCACTTCCGTCCCTATACAGCAAACCGCTGCTGTCAGTTTCTCTGAAGATGAAATTGTTGACTTTGGTGCAGAAGATCCTGACCCTGCTCTTTTCATCTCAGCTTATATCTGGGACATCTGGGTGCATCGTGTTATGATTGACAGCGGCGCTAGCCTAAACATTATCTCTTCCAAAGCCTTCCAACAAATGAATATCCCCTCTAGTTGCATGTGTGTCAACCCCACCATGCTGCAGTCATTGAATGATGCTATTACTTCTACCTTAGGCACTGTGATCCTTAACATTCATGTAGGGCCACGTACCTTACCTGAACTCTTCTATGTCCTTGAGGGTGAATTCCAATACAACATGTTGTTAGGCCGCCCTTGGATCTGGGCTATGGGATGCGTTCCCTCCACCTTACATAGATGCATAAAATTCGAGTATGAGGGGAAATCCTACACCGTAAAAGCTGACCCTCCCCCCTTCAAAACCTGCAATATGTTATATCACCCTAATGATGTTCTTGTACCAATCAAGACACCCATTCATCCAACCCAACCATCTACTTCAACCACACCTTAACCATCCACCTCAACCGCACCTACACCTTCAACCAATGAAACCGCCATCGCAAATACCACTTCCTTTCTCACAGATAATATTCCAACCTCACATCCCTTAGTAGATGTCTTTCAACACCTTATGTTGGGGGAGTATCACCTATATAACGTTAGCACATTCCATACCCCACAGGAGTATGGACAGTTACATGCGCATCCTACCTATGACCGTCATGTGGGGGAAGTAATCTCCTACGGACCACCTAATTGCCGCACCAACCTAACGTATGGGGGTGTCGATACATCCTCTGTCACCCCTGAACCTCCCCTTGGTGTGGTCCCCTTCCAATCTGATTTTCAATATCTAACTAATCGTCATTTCACTCTCACCTTCCTGACGCGCTGTGCTTGGAAGGGCTTCGGTTTCGGTCTTTATGAACAAGGCCGACATACGATCATTCCCATTACTACACGCAAACACAAAGATCGTCATGGTCTTGGATTCTCTGAACCACCTACACTGAAAACATCACATATCCGTTGTATCCAGGAAGGCGACGAAGTCACCCCTTCCGAACCATCATCACCCATTTTTCCATCGTCACCCATAGAGTCGATAGACCCTGAATCTATCCCTCCTAACTTTTTTTTTTCATAAATGCTATCTTCCTGGGTCCTCTCACTTATCAATGCGATAATGAAGACCCATCTTCTCTTCCCCTTCTGTATCCAGACATGATCGAAGAGGACTCACCTTCAATTAATGTTGTTGAGTGCCAGGATGACGACTCCATCCTCACTTACCTTGGTGCAGACGACTCTTATATTCAACGCACCTTGCCATCTGATACTCAAACCATGTTGAATGAGTCGACTATAGAAATCAACATCCACACTGAGGACGATCCTCACATTGTGAAGATCACACAATCTCTTACCACATCAGAACAAACTACTTTCATTACCTTCCTTCGTGCCCGTGACCAAGCTTTCGCTTGGTCCTACGCTGACATGCCAGGAATTGATCCTGACATTGTTGTCCATAACATTACCTTAAAACCCAATGCCAAACCAATTAAACAGAAACTGAGAAAAATGCATCCACGCATTGCCCTCTTGGTCAAAGAAGAGCTTCAATGACTCCTTTTTGTTTCCTTCATCTTACCTATTGACTATCCTCAATGGATCTCTAACATCATACCTGTTACTAAAGCAACGGGGGGACTTCGGATATGTACAGATTTCTGGGACCTTAACCTCGCTTTCCCAAAGGATGACTTCCCCCTCCCAAGTATTGATCAACTTGTTGATCTCACTGCGGGCCATGAGATGCTTTCTCTCATGGATGGCTTCTCGGGATACAATCAAATTTTGGTAGCCCCGGCCAATCAACATAAAACTACCTTCATAACTCCTTGGGGAACCTTCTGTTATCGTGTCATGTTATTTGGCCTTAAGAATGCTGGTGCGACCTATCAGCGGGCTATGACTTACATTTTTCATGACATTATGCACACTATCCTTAAGGATTATGTCGATGATCTTCTTGGCAAATTTAAACATCGCAGTGAACATCTCGATGTTTTAACCATTATTTTTGATCGCCTGTTACAATATTGTGTTCATCTTCAACCAAAGAAATGTGTCTTTGGTGTCCTTTCAGGAAAACTCCTTGGTTTTATTGTCTCTTTGCGTGGCATCGAGGTCGATCCAGCTAAAGTCAAAGCTATCCTAGAAATGCCCCCACCTACTAACCTCAAACAATTACGTAGTTTACAAGGTAAACTCCAATCTATCCGGCATTTCATCTCTCAACTCTCGGATCAATGTCAACCTTTCCATCATCTCCTTAAAAATGACATTATCCTTTCAATGGAGCAAAGAGTGCCACCAAGCCTTTGAGGCTCTTAAAGCCTATCTCTTGCGGCCACCCGTGCTTATCCCACCTCAGGACGATCGCCCTTTCTACCTTTACCTTTCTGCCACCAACCATGCTGTAGGAGCCATGCTCACACATCATGACTCCGAGCATCGAGAACAAGCCGTTTATTACATAAGTTTGTACTCTTGTGGATTACGAGACTAGGTATACACATGTAGAAAAGTTGTGCCTATCCCTATCATTCGTAGCCACCAAACTCCGACACTACCTCTTGAATCACAAAACTTTTGTCATCACCAACGCGAACCCCATTCATTATATGTACGCCAAACCACATCTAAACCAACGCATCACCCGATGGCTTATGCTCCTTGCCGACCTCGACCTTGAATTTGTACACCAGAAATCAATAAAAGGACAAACTATTGCAGACCAACTCGCGGAAGCCCCTTTACCTGGGGAACAATTTACCAATTTTAATTTCCCCGACGAACTCATCGCCACTCTTTCACTCAGTGAGGAGTCGTATCCAATGACCCTCTTCTTCGATGGATCCAAATGCCAGTGCAGGCAGAGGAGCCGGCATTGTTCTCATTCCTCTTGATGCTGAGCCTATGCCTCTTTCATTCCGGCTCGATTTCCCCTGTACTAATAATACAGCGGAATACGAGGCCCTTGTTTTGGGTCTCCAGGTTGCATTACACTTAGGTGTAAAATCTATTAATATTTTTGGTGACTCTCAACTGGTAGTCAATCAAGTTATGGGCATCTACCAATGTAAAAATGAGGAACTTCAAAAGTACAAACATTACGTGGATTCACTTTTGACCTTATTTACTCATTATTCTATCCAAACCATTCCCCGCTCCACTAACAAATTTGTGGATACTATGGCTTGCTTAGCCTCGCAAATTCCTGCCTCACCAACTGACTCAGACATATTTGTCTTGGTCCAACAACTCTTTGCCCCATCTTCCTCAGCCCCAGATGTTTGTATGATAAATAATGTGTCTGCTAATTCACAGGATACTTGGTATCACCAATTTCGCAACTACCTTACAACCTCTATTCTCCCACCTGACCTTACTAGTAACGGAAAACGTGCTTTTCTTAAAAGTGTTTCTTGTTATGTCATCATGGGGGCCTCCTCTATAAATGTGGCTTTGATGGCATCCTCCTTCGATGTCTAACCGGTGCGGAGGTCACCTATACCATCCAACAAGTCCATGACGGTATTTGTGGTGGACATTTTAGTGGCCTTGCCATGGCCAAATGGATCCTTCGCCTAGGCTATTATTGGCCTACTCTTAATAACAACTGCTACTAATATGTTAAGCGTTGTGTTATGTGTCAACAACATGCCAACCTTCAACATACTCCTAGCCATCCGCTACAGGTCGCACGAGATCTTTGGCCTTTCTCACAATGGGGTTTAGACCTTATTGGTGAAATTCACCCACCCTCTTCGCAACGTCACCGTTGGATAATCACAGCAACCAAATATTACACTAAATGGGTGGAGGCCATTCCACTCATTTCAACCAAAAAATAAAAAATGGTAGAATTCATTAACCATCACATTATCTGTCGTTTTGGCATTCCTCATCGCCTTGATAACAGATAATGGAAAATATTTCAAAAATAAGTTGTTACAAGACCTTTGTGACAACTTTGGTATCAAACTTAGCTTCTCATCACCTTACTATCCACAAGCAAAATGGTCAATCTGAATCTTCTAATAAAACCCTAACCAAAATCCTCATGAAAGTTGTTAACGATTCTGGAAGCAATTGGCCTGATCACATCCCCTTTGCCCTTTGGGCTTATCGGACTAGCATTCGTACCTCCACTAATGCCACCCCATTTTCTTTGGTATATGGTATCGAGGCTGTCTTACCTCTCGAAATAAAAATACCCTCCCTAAGAATATCTCTTCAGGATATTCTCACCAATGATGATTTCCACCAAGAGCGGTTAGCCCAATTGGAGCTTCTTGACGAGCATCGTCTTACAGCTCTTGACCACCTTCAAATCTATCAAAAGCACATCAAGCGTGCTTATGATAAGTGACTTCATGAGCGTACCTTTAAGGTTGGTGATCTTGTCCTCAAAGAGAATCAACATGTAACCAAACTAGAAAAGAGAAAATGGGGAAAATTTGCTCCAAATTGGATTGGGCCTTACATTATCACTCACATCTATGAATCAGGCACTTATCGTTTAGGTTCACTTAATGGTAAACCTGAGCCTAAACCCCTTAATGCCTTGCATCTCTGACCATTCTACTGTTGAATTTAGTGTTACATCACTTCTTATCTACCTTGCGCTCGTCCCTTGAGCTCATTTACCACCTCATACACTTTGTTTCATGCATCTCAAAATAAAATCAAGCTCACATGGTTTGGTCATAAGCTCCCCTTAAAGATGCCTTCCCCTTTTTAGTCTAGTCCATGACTTAAAAGTATCAAAATAACACGTTCTCAATTATACGCTTATGGGATATTCTTGAGTCAAACTTCCTACAAAACTAGATGCTTCATGCCAAATGAACATCTAGACCTCTAAAGTTATACATAGACTGCTCCCTTGAAGGACAGCTATGTGCAAAGCCACTTCTACTATTATAAATAGACTGCTCCCCCGAAGGACAGCTATACACAAAAACCACATCTGCTACTATAAATAGACTACTCCCTTGAAGGACAAGCTATACAAAGTCAGCCTTCATCAGAAGCTTCTCGCATTGATCAGCTTCGTGAAGAGCTCAAGAACAAAGAAATGCATATCCCCTATGGACTTCCCACATCGATCAGTCTATATCCAGAAAAGTAAAAAAAATAGTATTCCACAAGCACTTTTGAGTCATGGACTTGTCTATTTAGGTTTGGTTCTCTTTAGTCAGCATAATCACCTTATAACAAGTTCTCTGTGTCCCTAGCTCTATCAGCCACCTCACTTCACCATTTGTCAAAGCAACAAAACTCAAGGGACATGAAGTATATCCGATATATTGTGATTATATAACTCTTTTCACAATCAACTTCTTGCCTATGCAAGGTACCTAGGGATTCAAGCTCATCCTACGTTAATAAGTGGTTTGTTTAGCTCTTCTCAACTACGGGACACTTTTTCCTCTTTTACTCGAATCTAGGATTGTGTGTTGACCTTAATCAGGACACGATTCCCTACTACTTGGGTAAGCTAACTTTCGTTTCACCTATACCTACACCAACATTGCCAGTCCCTTACCAACACCAACAACATTACCCTACCAATATCAATATTTTTACCAGTCAACAAATTGCCTAACTATAACCAAGTTGCCTAAATTCACCTCTCCCTGGTCCTAAGGGAGAACTACATCGGTCTGAGGCCCCTCCTTGCTTTGTGCAATGGGCTATGTAGGCAACACTTAGGAGACATGGGGTCTCCCAAGGTTAGCTCAACCATCCCCTACCATAACCTATCATGTGTGGTAAATATAAATATTTTTGTGTATTTCTATTTGATCACATTCATTTTTATCCTTTTTTCTTCAAAACAAAACATTCAAAACACAACCATTCTTATTATTATCATCACTCAAATCAACATACATATTTAGTTTTATTTAGATGTTAAACAAATACATCTTCTCGGTTATCGACGCACAGGTCGATATCCTTATAATCCTATGAAATTCACTTAGACCCTTGCACCTCTTCCCGAATCAGGTGGTGATCGTGATCGTCAATGCCACTCACTTGGCATGTCCATCCTCAAAGGTGCCACTACTATTGGTTCCTCCCACTAATCCACCAACATCTCCTGTAACATACAAATACGTCCTCTCATGTGGTGGAATCTCACCTCTAGTCTCTCCACTCGTGACTTTGTAACCGCTAACAATCTTGTTGTCTCATTCACCTGCGTTTGGAGCTGATGAACTAAACCCTGCAGACGATCTCTCTCCGATGTAATCATAGTTATGTCAGGATGATCGACCCTCTCACGTGAACACCCTGCTTACCTACCCCATAACACTCACTCTATCCCAAACCCTTGCCTATCACCTTTTCTTTCTCATCTCTACCCTCTTACCTTCTCTCATCCTATTCATCAAAACATGCAAGAATTAAAATACAACCAAATAGTTTACCTCTTGGGATGCAGCAGCTTGGGGTGGAACCTGTCTTCCCTCTCGTCCCTGCCTGCTGGATGCTTCTCCTCGTTCAGCCATGTTCACCACCCTCTTCAAATATAACTTTCCTTTCTACCTTCTTAATCTCAGCCCACACTCACTTTACCTGTCTCTTTCCTCCTTATCACTCAATTCTTTCATGCAATTACCTGTATCAGTCATCAAACAGCGTCGCATTCACGTATTTAACTTGTTGCATGACTCTAAAAATAAGAACTTAAGTTGCCGCCCAAGCTTTTCTATTTTTAGAAAAGCTCGTTTTGGCATAACCGGTATCGGTTACCTAACCGATATCGGTCAATAATCTACCGACGTCGGTTAGCTAACCGATATCGGTCACATGCCTCCTTTTTCTTAAACCTGGGCCTTTTCTTTATTTTTTGCAAATTTTTGTGGCGCCCGCCTCTTTTTCCTACATAACTACACCATTATCACTATTTGTCATCAAAATCACATCAACACATATATATATCATCACAATTTCATCAACATCATCTATCTACATTAAAACAACCATCAAAAAAATACATACGACATTTTAAATATATACATCAAACCCATCAGTATATACACCATTTGGACCTAACTCATCATCTATACACATTAAATTTCAAAAACCATCGACAAAACACATAAAACATTTTTTATACACACCATGTGGATCAAAATCATCATCTCTATATATATATATATCAATGTTTAAATATACAACTTCCCCTGCATGGGGGCCTCTGTGATCTCAAAATAATACAAAGCCGGCACGCAGGCCGCAATCACTATCAAAATCTCGACTCGGCTCGCAGGCCGGTCTCTCATGTCAAAAATATACTCGGCTCGCAGGCCGGTATATACAACAAGAATGAATAAATAAATCATATGTAGGCACGCAGGCCTCTATATACATAACCGGTTCACAGACCGGTGTCTATATCCAATATCCAAAAAACCCATCTCCACTCCAGGGATGTCTCAGCTCTCCCCACCACCCTCAGCCCCTCTCCCTGCTGGTCCCTGTGCTGGCTCTCGCCTCCTCCCTGTCACCGACCCACCGGCTGTGGCTGTGCCCCCCTGGGATCTCTGGCTCCGAGAGGTCTCGGCTCTGTGCACCGCATATGGCTGATAGTCAGCCCCGGTACCATCAAAGACATCCTGATAATACCGAGCCTCCGCTCTCGCCTCCATATAGCGGGCCCGTGCCACCATGGCTGCTGGGGCTGGTCCCCCGACTCCTAATAATAGTGGCCCTTGTCCTGCCGGTACACCCTGTGCCTGTACCTGTGATGGTGCCTGTGCCTGTGGTGGTTCGGGGCCAGTGCCTGTGGTGGTGCCTGTGTGCTATGGTGGTGCCTGTGCCTACACCTGTGCCTGGGCTAACTGCCCCTGTAGTACCCCGATCTGTGCCTGTGCAGTAGCAAGCTGCCCCTGTAATAACTGCACCTGTCCTACGAGCCGGTCCCTCTCTGCTATAACCACCGCCAAATCTGGTTGTGCGGGCTGTGCTCTCCTGGCTGCTCTCTGCCCTGCCCACCACACCAAAAATGAACCTGTGCACCCGGCGTCATCCACTGTATCATCCACCGGCCTCTCTGCTACCCAATCTGGGTCAACGGGCTGCGGTGCCGGTAGTGGGGCCTCTACATCATCCCTCTGGTACTGTGGGAAGGGAGGTGGCTCCTCCTGTCGCAGCCCCAACTATTGTCGTACCCTCTCTAGGGGTATCCGATCATACTCTCCGGGCCTCCATCCAGCTATCCAGAAAGTATACTGGATCCAGCGCATCTGTGCTCGGGCTCCTCCTTGGGGCTGATGGCCTCTGTAGGGCCTCCATATAATGTCTAGCGCGGTCAAGCCCTCTAACATATGACGGTAGTAGGCTACATCCCATCCTGTGAGCACCACTCGTGGCTGGCCCATGACCCCCAACCACCTCTGAAAGCCATATCTATATACAATCTATGGCCCTAGCTACTGGGGCAGCCCTACTGGTCGTATACATATGATGTGCTCATATGCCCAACAGTGTAACAAAAATGTCGAGCAAATCCCAAATCGCCTCATCCGGCAATAACCCCACAGCTCTCTGTATAGCTACACCAGATATACTGGTGTTCCAGGCATAGCATGTATGCTCCTCTACCATCTCATGCAACACTCCCATCAAAGCCCGTGGGAAGCAGCCTCCCTCTGAGTCCAGGAGGGAGAAGCATGTGATGCCTATCATCATCAACATGGAAAGCTGTGTCTCATGTCTATGTGCGCGATACATGTCACCATAGGCAATGTTCACGCTGTGATAGGTCAATAATGCGGGTGCATCCCCAAATACCTGAAGAATGCTGTCCATCGCCGTCTCCACATCTACTTGGAACACTACCTCCCCTACGATCGGCAGTCTCAGGATGCGATACACATCCTCTAGGGTAATCGTCATCTCTCCAGTAGGGAGATGGAAAACATTGGTTACCGGATCCCATCTCTCGATGAGGGCAACCATCAGGCTGTGGTCCCTATCCATAGCCCTATACCGCTAGACTCCACCGATTCCCACCTCTCGCATAATGGCCCACTATGTTACGGACACATGTGGCTGCATCCGTCTCAATAGCGGGGGCATCCGATCCCGCATCGTAAGCTGCTGACGTGCATGCAAAAACAACCCACTTCATTAGACCTACCCTTTACAAAAACAACTACCTTAACCCTCTATACCCCCTTTTACCCACCCAACCACACCCCGACTCTATAACACACATCTACACTTACCCTACACATCCCCTTTGCCACCAACCAACCAACCAACCACCCCGATATACTCTAGCCATCTACCTATACCCCCGCCACTTTAACACCTCCTACTTCATACCCAACACCTAATCTATCCTAACCGAACCAACCACACAACCACCCCATTTCCCCCCCACCCCAATCCCCTTTCCTATCAACTCTACCCCCTCCCTCTTCACCCCCAAACAACAAACAAAAACAAAAACAACAAACAAAACACAAAAACAACAAACAACAAACAACAACAAACAAAACAAAAACAACAAACAAACAAAACAACAAAACAACAAACAAAAACACACAACACAACAACAAACAAAAACACACAACATACAACAACAAAACAAAACAAAACAAACCTAACTACTGACTGGTACCGGTCACCCTTGACCGCCACTGGTCCCCTCCCCAGCACATCCTATGCACCGGTGCCGGTCGACATACGACTGACGCCGGTCTACCAAAAATGCAATTTGTGCCAAAGATTTCGTGACCAATGCCGGTCGCTTAGTGACCGACATCGGTCACTGTCCAGGTCCAGAGCCAAACCTGACGTGGCCCCCAAAAACATCTTTTTTCCTATTTCTACCCTTTTACCCACTAGAAAACCCTACAACCCTACCCACCCTACCGTTTTTAACTTAACTAACCTACCTACCCACTCCATTTTACAAATTACTTCAATTTATTCATTATTTTATTCAAAATTTGGATTCCAACCCAGAACCCACATCTCACTTACAATCATTAAATTCACATAATTAGAGGTTTAGAGCCTACCGGTACGACTACATGTCATCATGGTGGGATAGGTGGCGGTGGTCCAGCTGGTCCAGCACCTCCTGCTCCTCCTGGCTGTGCCATGGCTCCAAATCTCCTCAGCTGGGTCCTCCACCAATCAAATTCTACCTCCTACTCATTGGGGTCTACCAACCACTCACTCCTCCACTCAACTACTACCAACTCAATGTACGAACTCAACAAAATCAATTTTAAACCCAGACAAGCTGTATTGGTTATCAAATTGACAATGTGACAATGACAGGCCGTATTTTTCTTTTTATAGGTTTTTTACCTATAACCGATATCGGTTATATTGTGCCCTAAAACACTGGTATCGGTCCTCTAACCGATACCAGTCAAATCTAACCGATATCAGTTTTATACCTATTTCACCACAATTTCTGCCCGTATTCACCAATCTCCCTTTCTTACCACATCGTCTATACCCTCCTTTGCTAAATAGCCTTTTTTGACTTCATTGGCCCAATTCACGGCCGTAATCAACCAACTAGGCCCGCCCACAGCCACAACTAACCATTTGGCCCGACTCAAGGCCGCAACCTAACCATTTGGCCTGACCCAAGGCTGCAACCAACCAATCAGGCCCAACCCAAGGCCGCAACCAACCAATCAGGCCCAACCCAAGGCCACAACCAACCAATCAGGCCCGACCCAAGGCCACAACCAACCAATCAGGCCCGACCCAAGGCCGCAACCAACCAATAAGGCATGACCCAAGGCCGCAACCAACTAATCAGGCCCGACCTAAGGCCGCAACCAACCATTTGACCTGACCCAAGGTCGCAACCAACCATTTGGCCCAACCCAAGGCCGTAACCAACCAATCAGGCCCAACCCATGGCCCTCACTAATCAATCGGCCTGACCCAAGGCCGCACCAATTAAATACCTCACCCAAAACCAACGTAAATTACAATTTTATCAACCCATCATGTAGCTTTTTGTTCAATCGAGCTCACATGTTCATGTTTTAGCATGATTAGGGTACTTGACTTGATCAATCGACCAACTTTTCCTAGACCGAGACTGTGACGTTTATCTCAACCAAACCAACCATTTGGTACTGCTGAACATGCCTAAATGTTCCTGTACCTTACTCGTTATATCCCCTGGAGCTACTTCCTATGCCTTGGATACTAGGATTATATCACCCTTGTTTGGATAAACTATCGACATTTGCCTAGGAATTGCTTGTTTGCTCTTCAAAATCATGTACTTTGGTCGCACTACTGCATTTCAACATGCATCTACTTCCTTGGACCTACCCAACCATCTTACCATCATCTCAACACAATTTACCCTTTATCAACCCTATCCCTGATTTCACGCTACCTCAATCTGTGATAGATTTGAGGGGGATTACCTATACCCTTAACAGGAGTAACCACTTCTTATTATTGTCAGTGCAGCTTTACAATACAAGCTACATGACAACAAGGGGCTAATGTAGACACCAAATTTGTGTCTAATGACCCCCCATGCCCCGCATCTCATTTCGCAACCTAGCCTCACCACCTAAACCTTGCACAATTATTTATTAATTACCTTATAATTAATAAATCCACATCTCCAAACCTGCCACCACATTTCACCACCTCATCATGACCTAGCCCTAACCCTAAACTAACCTAATTAAGACCTATAACTTGGTCTACATCCACACCCATGACTAATTACTTCTCACCCGCACCAAAATCAACCTAATAATGACTTGACCAAGCCCACAACTAATTCCTCGGGAGAAAATGAGGGAAAGTTGGCTATTTTACTAAAAATAGCCCACTTTGACTTAACTGATATCGGTTCCTACTTGACCACCGTCGGTTACGTAACCACCATCGGTTCCCTGTAAATGACCTCCCCCAACCAAAAACAAAGGATCTGAATCTGGGAATTCATTGGAAGAGATCAGGAATTCACTTGGCCGAGCAGAGACAAGTGAAGGAAAGAAAGGAGTTTACAGAGAAGGACATCAAGCCCAAGACTGCAACTGAGTAACTGGAGCCCAGTGACACTCAATCCGAGCATTGGGAGAGAAGATAGCTCATCTTTGATTGTCTGATCATCCTACCTGAGCCTTGCCTTCTTTATCACAGTCTTTGGACCTAATATCTTCATCAGGAACTTAGTAAGTAGTATCTTGTATGTTCTTTTAATAACATTTCTTGGACTTATGAATCACAGCAATTATAAGTCTATTCCTAGATCTACTACCCGGTAACACCCTCCATCTAACTGTACATTCCTCTACCCCTACATTACCCCCAAGAACAGCCCCCATACTCTTTGAGTCTTCTGCATCACCCCATTACCTATCCCCAATCATTTACCAGCCTTATAAACACCATAGCCACCTTATAGCCAACCTTCACTAAAAGCCCCTAAATCACTGCCCCTACTGATATCGGTTATCAGAAACTGGTACCGGTGAGAGTGACCGGCATCGGTCACTATGATTCAAAACCAAGACCAACCTTTTCTCTATTGTTTTAACAAGGTAATTAAATTGTAATTTTTCAATAACTTCTTTGTTAGAGTTTGTGTTAATTCATATTAGTAGGGGAACTAACCACCTTCGAAAGGAAGTCTAATATTTCTTGGGCCTAAGGCAGTTCCCTCATTTATTGTCTAATTAGAATATGGTGGTCTTGTATTCTTACTTGCAGGTAGTCCTTCCCAGACAAAAAGGAGTTCTTCGCGATCGATCTGATCTCTCTCTATGGTACGCGCACACCCTCTCAACATTCAACAGGTATTCCTCCTAGCAATAACCCTTATCTGTTTCTCAAGAGGAGTGAAAGGATAGAAGCAACTCTATTCCAGGAATGGAAGCATCCTTCTGTGTGAAACAATCTAGTAGAATAGTGGATATTGAATCCAATAATATTCGCTGCTCTCTTTGTAGTGTGATTCAGTAATTTTTACTGCATATAAGGTACATGTGCCTTGTGATTTTTGGAGCTTTTAAAGTTGCATAGTAAATGACAATTTTTGAACAGAAATATCACATTTCACACTGATGAATCTCTGCTATTGTTCTACAAGTCTTCTAAAAAACTAATGTGTTTTTCAAATACATTTTTACTTATATGCCTTATGTTCTACTAATTTCATAATTAACACCTATGATTACAGTCATGAGACCCCTAAAGGTGCAACATAGAAATCTCAAATGGCTAAAAAGTGCCCAAAACATGGCGGGAAAGTGTAAAAATGCTTAGGGTTACCCAAATGGGACCGGGGCACTTGGGGCAGTCCATGTTTTATCCATGGAAACCCCAGCTTTTCAAAGGTAATTTTGATGCTAATTTACTAGAAATAAACTGGACAATTCATGTAGCTCTAGTATCGAAAAATGACTTATTGGTAAGCTAAAGTAACTTACCTGGAACATCTATGACATGTGGCCTAATTCTCAACCTGCTTGTCTAGCTACTCACAAACCATGTGAATCTTAGTATGCTACCGTGATTACAATCATCCTTCTTTAAAGGACATTGATTTTGCATAATTATATTTTCCCCCACTTTAGTTATGAACAGAAATCCTACAGGTAACATAAAGTAGGATTAGAGATGTGTATTTCCATGTCCATGTAGAGTGATGTAGAAATCATTCTGATGGACTCAACAAAGCATGGAAACTAAATTTACAAGAGTAAAAAAAGTTGTGAGAGTGAACCTAGGGTGGAAACATGTGTGTATTTTCCGATGTGTGTGATGTAATTAAATGTTAGTATGAGGTGTGTGATGCCTAGAATGTTTTTATTGTTTTTTTCTTGTTTGTGATTTCATTGTTGGGATTCTTGACTTCCTTACCTATCCTACAGACAAACTTGTGAGAAGAAGATTGCCTTTAATTTTTGTTCAAATACACATGTATGGCTTTGTCAACAACCCCTTACATCATGGTATATAGTATATGAACATCCACCTGAACTGGAAATATAAAAAGTGTAAAAGGAACATATGCACATGATCCATGATGAGAGAAAGGGTATAGAAAGGATATCTTGTATTGAGAGTGTAACATTCCTATTTTAAGACTTTAGAAACAAGGGATTTTTTTTTTCATAATGTTCTCTGTTCTAAATTAACATAATTTAGAACACACACTCCAAATCCAATCTATCTCATAATAGAAAACCATATGCAACTGTAAATGACTCAGTGTAACACTGATATCTCATTTCATGACTTGGTATCTTACTGATCTCTCATATTAATTTTATAATTTGTATACTACGTATACTTGGTTCCTTTACCCTTTTAGGGGTATAAAGTTTTCTTCTTAAGATGCCTATCTAAATATCTGTTACCAATATTCATCTGAAATCCCGCTTCTTAAACTAGGGGACATAGGAAAACACAACCAACAATTTTTGATACTTTGGCCAAATATTTTAAACACATTGATCATGTTTACATTACGAAATGAAATACTCATCAAACAGAATAATCCCTTCATGACACTTGATATGTTATCTAGAATGGTCTCTACTGACTTCTGTCAGTCCACTCGATTCAAATTTTAACCCTAGACAAGGTTAACAAATTGCTCTAGTGTGGAGGACTGCTTATGGTGAATAAGGGTACATAGAAATAATCAAATTCCATTCATTGGGTGTGTCTAGATATCCTACGTCAATGTGAGTTAACCCCATAACTAGATCAATCCCTTATCTCCACCTAGGGAAGAATTGTGATCCGGTCAGAACTTATGTTAGTCTAATTGAACAATATCTTAGGGGTATTGAGACATATCAACTGCAACATAGTATCCTCATAAAGACTCTTGTCTTCACAAAGGTACAAGACTGCAGTTAGTGTGTGTCAGCATCCCACTGAGTTTCCTCATCTAGATGAACATACCTTAGATTGAAAGTTAATATCTAATTGAGAACTTCGTTAAGGATTAATTACAATAACCCTTCTGTTTAAACTAGGTTCATTAACCCTTAGGGTTCCAAGTTAAAACTGTAACATAGGTAGGTATGCAGATAAAATCTACTTCCTAACTAATTTACATGTTATGTTATTATACTATTAACATCTGGAATCATGTTTTACATAATAGACCTAGCATGAATGAAAGTGTTACTTATTTACTCACTTATTACACCCCTAACTTAAATAATATCCGAGAAATTCCTTTTCATTTTAGAATTTATTGAAATGAATTCTAATCCCATTTTCTTTTCTGACATCCCTAATTTTGGTTAAGGAAGTCTATGTAAGGAAGAACACTTTCAACTATCTACATACAATAATCAAGATTATTTTCCAAAAGGTCTTAACTTATGTTTATGATTCATTTTATGGATGTTATCTTTCCTTTCCCCTATTAAGGGTTAATGTCCATTTATAATCCGATTGCACATTATAAATTATAATCAAAGTTTAATTCTCATATACTCATTTGATTTAAATACAATCCTAATGAGATGGTTGAATATATGCACTAGAATATCAACTTTATAAGTTGTATCTCTACTAGAGAAAATAATACAACTAACACTGCAAATCCTTATCTAAACCATTCCATATTATTTAAGTATGTTACCTTCTTTAATTAGAGTAATACTTATCATTTCTTCTCAATTCATGCAAAAAAGGTTTTACATCAAGTACTAACAAAATTCACACATCTTTTATTCATCAAGGAGGATTTGTACATTCACAAGTCCAAACATTTTAGATATTACAAAATTTCAAACAACAACACTTAATCAATTATTATACCACTTTATTTTCCATTACTTTCATATAATCCATTTAAGTTTCATCACTCAGCTAAAATTATTTAACAAAAGGAGATAAAATATCTAAAACTAACTAATAAACATAACTCAACAGCTCGAGCATTAGTAACCATTTTCTTCCATCTAATCATCTTGTTATCACAAATTCATCCTAAGTTCAAAGATTTCATCCATAATTAAAAGATCATAAGAATAAGTAACGATAACCAAATCATCATTATCAACTAAGGTAACCTTGATTGAAGCATCCTAATGTTTAGGATTAGAATTAGAAACCAATTCAATTTAGAAGTTCAAAAATTAATTTATCAAACCTCATATAAAGTGTAAGGTTACTTATAACAAGAAAACAAGCTAACAATCAAATCCCAACAAGATACACCATTGATACATTACCTAAAAGATCAGATTGGTTAAAATCAGAACTTGCATAAACTCAAAACCCCTTCCTAGCATTTCAAAAACTTCTACTCTACTTCCCTAAGAACATTACTATGCTTAATCCTACCACATGGTCAAGAATTGACATAGTATAACAGACCAGGGAATTTAGCAACTTCAATAATTAGAATGAATCATAATTCTTTACTAAGAATTATACATATGATCAGCCAATGCATCATAAAGATTGCTTTCTCCTTCTTTTACCACTTAAGTCATCCATCTACAAAAATAGCTAGCATTTATATCCAAGTTCAATGAACTGAGCAAAGATAAGCACATACATCCCATGTTAAAATCCCAAAGATGCATTTACACTAATTGTTTCATTAGGATGAGTACAACACTTCTTTAATAATGAACATTAAGTCATCCATTTCCCCCATAAGCATTGGTCATGATAAAATAAAAGAAGCTACATTAATAAAATTAGATCATCTTTATAAGATAGAGAATAATATAATAATCAATTTCTACCTATAATCATAAGTTTTATTATTTCTGTCAATGGTTTGTAACAACAAAAATCCTACCATCCATTATTTCTTAATTCTATCCTAATAGAACACCCCACATTTATCTTTTTTTAAGAGACAAAATAAAATGCAAACAGTATGGCTCCTTCAAGGGTAACCCCTCTATATCCTAAACATCCATTATAAACCCATTATAAACCATGCCCAAACTTATAACATCAGAAAAATAGACCAAATAATAACAAGAGTTACCTGTTCCTTTCCGGGGTAACCATATTGTACATTCAACATTATAATATACATCAAATAGAACTCCATAACCAAAAAGGAAGGTAAGGAAAACTAGAAAAATCCAACTGTAAATCCAATTCCAACTGTTCATGTTAGAAGTTTCAACCAAATAACAACAATGATCTCAAACAGAACAGCTCCAAAGAGGAGTTATTCTCTACTCAAATTCTACACTAAGGATAAGGAGTACAAGTGTTAAACCTACGTTATATCCATGTAAACTAGGCAAGACTAAACAACAACAGTCAAACGCTTAAGTACAAGTTACCTTATCAACTGAACCTTCTTGGCTAATGGTTCGACAAGGTAGATCAACAGGTCTCAAGAAATCACTATCTCGGAATGGTTTCAAGTAAAGAAAATTTCCAACAATTGAATCTATCCAAGGAAGAAAAGAAGTAACCTAATAAGAAAAGAACCAATAGTAGATCATTTTGTTCAACTAAACAAGAGTTCCAATTTCAAACTGGTTTAGGATAACAACATACCATAGATCCTAAATGATATATATATAAATAAAACATCTCAAAAGAATAAGAAGATACATATTTTCCTTTATGAAAGGGAAATAAATTCTTATTCACTATTTCAGTTGAGAATTGCATCCTAAAACCATAAACAATAAGGTTCAGAATTACCCGTGAACCCAAAATGGAAGTCTCACAAAGGATTACCAATTAAATACAAAAATAAAACAATTCACTTCCAAGAATAAAACTTAATGTATAGGGACTATCATGCCTGATAGCACTTCACCTTCTCTGTTTTGCAGAAAATCTCCAGCAGAGCTTCAATTCTTCCTTCAAAACACCAACAACCCTCTAAACTTCCTCCTTTTCTTCCTAATAGATTCTCAATGCTAACTTCCTCATCAAACACTATGTGAGGCAGGTGGGTTCATGCAAAGATTACCTTCATGTAAGAATTGAACTAGAGGTTCAAAGGAAAAAAAAACCACATACAGAGCTCAAGCTCAAAAAATGAAGGGAAAAACAACTAAAAAATCCTCTATCTTCTTCCAAGGCAGTTTTTGCCAAATTCAAAAATATTAAATGCAAACTAGGATTGTCATTCCTCCCGAACTTTCCACTACTGCCACCTATAATTATAGAAGAGACTAAATTTGAAATCACATGTATCCAAAACTTTGGCAAAGATGCCAACTTATTCCTCCAAGTTTCCCTATTCCCTTGCAAAATTTGGCAGTTAAAAGGAGATAAGGACCCATTAACTTCGCCATAATCCTAGGATTCGCTGCCACCAACTTACCTCCTCCCCATGTCATTCCATAGGTCCCTTTAGGTTAGCCAAAAATTAGGTTAGGTTTGACATTAGTTTATGAACTAACATAGGTCCTTAGGTCTTAGTCCATAGTTTTAGTCTTAGGTCCCTTTTGTCATTAACATCCCATATTAACAAAAGATCATAGTGACATAAGTTAGGTTTAACTTTTATGATAGAGTCACTAATTTTTAGAACATAGTTATATTAGGTTCCATGCTCATAGTGATTATTGCATTCCAATAACAAAATAAAAACCAGATTAATCATCAAAATTCAAATATGAAGTAGGGAGCTGTGGAGTTCATTCTAGACTTAGCATAATCAAAATTCAGATATCACCTTATCCATCCAACTTGGTTGTTATGACTACAAAGTCATGAATTAAAAGCATACCTTGGATCAATGAAATTTATCGAAGGTATTTCTATTATGTATCTCAATTTCTTAATCCCAAGAAGTGAGTTATTATGCACAAAAGGAATGGGTTGCTTCATTTTAACTTAAGAAAAAACATGACAGAATGTACCTATTTCAATAGATAACATATTACCTACTACAAACATGATTTCACATGTCAAAAGAGTACATTATATTAAGACAAAATCATCCTAGATACCAGTCATGCTAGAGGTGTTACATACCTCCCTCATAAAAAGTATTATCATCCCAATGATTAACTTAGTCTAAATTCTCAGACAAGAAAAATAATCCTAATTATAGATCTTTTATCTATAAGTTCACAAACAGAACCATATTTGAGAATTTCAAAATTTTCTATAATTTATTCAACATTAAAATAGTTTTTCAAGTACTAATGAATTTAGTAGCTTCCAAAAACTAGCAGATTTATTGATAAAATAAGAAAAAAATATTTAAGTATTACTAATCAATATAATCAATTCTGTTCAAACAAATTTGGAAAATTAATTTTCATGTCCTTGAGGTTTTCCCATGTTGCACTTTCTTAATTAAACTGGTCCTATTGGACCTTGTATTGACAAATTTCATGATTTCTTAAGTGTAGCTGGCAAGTTTACAACACTCGCATGGGTTTAGCCACTTAGTCTAAATTCTCAGACAAGAAAAATAATCCTAATTATAGATCTTTTGATTACTTCAACAATTTCAAAAGGTCCCACATAACGAGGTGATAATTTGGCAACCTTTCCAAAGGTTATAGAACATTTTTTTGGCTTAACCCGCAAAAATACCTTTTCACGAAGTTCAAATTTCTTATCAACCCTTTTTAGATCTACATAAATTTTTTTCCTATCAGTTTCTTATTTCAAATGTTCACGAATCATTTTAACTTTCTGTTCGATTTCAGTAAGGATTTTCGGTCCAATTACCTCTTTTTCCTCTATGCTATCCCAGTTGACCGGAGTTCTACATTTCCTTCTATAAAATTCTTTGAAAGGTGCCACTTCTAAAGAGGCATGGTAAGTATTATTGTAAGAAAATTCAACCAATGGAAGGTACTCTTCCCATTTGTACTGCTGATCCATGCAGTACATTCGCAACATATCTTCCAAAACTTGATTAACTCTTTCAATTTTCCCATCATTTTCTGGATGGTATGCAGAACTAAAATTCAGTTTAGTTCCTAAGGCTGCATTAAGCATTTGCCAAAATGGCGATGTCATTCTAGGGTCTCTATCTGATATGATCAATTGAGGTACCACATGCAATCTAAAAATTTCATGCATAAACCTTTTTTCCAAAACCAGTGAATCATCCTTAAGATTACCAGTAGTAAAATGTGCTAATTTTTTCATTTTATCCACTACAACTAAAATAACATCATGTTTATTTCTTGACATATGCATCCCTTGAACAAAATACATGTTGATTACCTACCACTTATATTGCAGTACAATATGCAGATACAATAAACCAGCTGGGTGCATATGCTCAACCTTAACACATTGACATTCTAAGCATTGTGTCACAAAATCTATTACATATTTCTTCATCCCCTTCCAAAAATATTGTTGTTTTATATTATCAAGCATTTTCGTAATACCGAGATGTCCTGAGTATGGCGACTTATGAAATTCCTCCATTAACTTTTTCCTTAGTTCATTTCCTAAAGGTATATACACCCTTTTGTCATATCTCAAGATTCCTTCATCATCGAAGTGAAATCCTTTAAATCTCACGTCATTCGGATCTACAACAAGTGTTGTTTTCATTTTTTGAAAGTAAGATTCGAATTCCATGATACTTTTTACTTCGTCCTTAAAATGAGTTCTCAAAGTTATAAGTGTAGAAATATGTTTCCTACGACTTAGTGTATCTACCACTCTATTTTATTTTTATTTTATATAACTTATGTCAAAATCATATAGTGACAAAAACTCTAACCATATTTGTTATCTTGCATTAAAATTTGGCTAAGTGAAAATATACTTCAACCCAAGATGATCAGTCTTTAATTCAAAAGGTCTTCCCAAGAGATAATGTCTCCATACTTGAAGTGCATGAACAATGGAAGTAAGCTCTAGGTCATGGGGAGCATAATTCAATTTGTGTAACTTGAGTTTTCTTCTCTCATATGTTATAACATTCTCATTTTGTAAGAAAATACCTCTGAGTCCTTCCCCAGAAGCATCTATTACTACCGTAAAGTCTCCATTTGGATCAGAGAAAACCAAAATAGGTGTAAATGTTGATTGATCCTTAATATTGTTAAATGCAGATTCACATTTTTCATTGCACAAAAATTTATTATCTTTATTTTGTAATGAATTTATTAGTGCAATGACCTTTGAAAAGTCCTTAACAAACTTTCTGTAGTAACCAGTGAGACCCACAAAGCTTCCGACTTCTTGCACATTCTTAGGTGCAGGCCACTTAGTTATTGAAACAATTTTTTTATGGATCTACAACTATTCCATCCTTACTTATGACATGCCCTAGATAGTGCACTTCTGTCTTTTAGAAATAACATTTGGAAAACTTACCATATAATATTCTTTTCCTTAAGATTTCAAGGACTATATTCAAATGTTCATGATTCTCATCAATAATTTTAGAATTTATTAGAATATTGTCCAGGTATTCTTAAAATATATTATTCACTAAATTTATAAAATTTACAGATGCATTTGTCAGTCTGAAATGTAAAAAAGTAAAATCATAGTGTCCATATTGTTAGCATAATTTAGCATAGGCATATTTATTGCATTTTATTACATTGTCTTTTATTTAATAATGTGCAACATGTGCACTCTAGTCTAGTGACTTGCATTCAAATTGTTATGTTGGATAACATTCAATATTAGTATTAGTAGTAATTACATGTGCATGTGAGATGGGTCTTATCATCTCATAGTTGGTGTCTGCTAGGGTGTCATGTCTATCCATATGACGCTATCTAATATCTATAAATATTACAGCTCTTGCATTGTAATGTAATCTGATTTCATGATCAATAATATTTGTGAGGCTTCCGTCCCTCTTTGGTCATTACAATCTTATTCTATTCTATCATTTGGTATCTAAGCTATACCATTATTATCATTTGGTATCAGAGAAGGTTCTATCCAAGTAAGGTTGAAGAGGAGCACTATTGGAGAGGATCCATTGGAGAAGAAGATCTACATCAAAGGAGAGCCATTGAAGCATCCCGTAGCCTCCATTCCTCCCAAGCATCCATCAACTAAAATTTGACCTATCCACTTATTTGGAAGGTAAATTTTTTTTTATTAGTCATTGGCATAGCCAATTGATCTAACATATTGGCGGAATATTTCAGATTTGTAGATCTTTAAAAAAAAGAGGAGAAAGATCTTGGAAAAAATTGTAGATCTAAAAAAAAAAAAAATTTGTGAAAAAAAAGAGATCTTAAAAGAAGAAAAAAAAGATCAGATCTAAAAAAAAAAAATTAGATCTGAAAGTGGAGGTGTGAAGAATTCGGGAGCAAAGGTTGAAGCAGTCCCGTCAACAAAATTCCAGCAGATAGCTCTTATAAAAAAGGACGTAACTTTTTCATACAATGTTGGATTGATGTGCCATTTTTTTTCTGAAAATATAAGAAGGAGGCGCACAACTTTGCAGTTTACATCATCTTCAGATTCGGCGTCTACATATGACGAAAAGTCTGTACAAGTCGGATCATTTTTTTCTGAAAAAAATCAGATCTAGCTGGTAAATTGGTAATATCTCAAAAACTAAGATTCTGATTCTTCTGAAATTTTGTGGGTTTCAATAAAAATATTGTATGATACTACTGTCAAAATTTTAGAAAAACTCAGATCACGGTTTGTGAGAAAAGGTGAAAACAATATTCAGATTGTTTGTTTGGATCTTGGGAACAAACAGGTCAGCGGTTCAATTCCCACTCTCTCCATATTTTTTCTTAAATTATTTTTTTGGAAAATTTGGAGAAATTAATAAATTTTGGGAGATTTCCAAATTTAGAAGCTCACCAAACACATTTAGAGCCACCGCTAAATTTAGCGGAAAAACACCTATTGGGGGTAAAAAAATATTTTTGGCCTAAATTGTGTATTTTGTGATTCTAAACCCTTTTTTGTAAAGAGGGGGGACACAAAAACTTCATTTCGATGTACTTTTGGAGAATTTTTTACTAATCTTGGTGCATAAAGTGAAAAAAAGGGTACAATTTTTTTATTTTATGTTTGGTTCTATCACACGAGATATTTGATCTCATAGCAGCGTTCGGTATATATGGTGCCTCTAGGAAGTGCTTACGGGTGATGCCATCGTGACTACTACTGCACTTAACACCTAACATAGCTACCTAAACATCTTCTGGGCATCGACCCTATAAAATCGATGGGGAGTAATAAGGACATAATACACACACATTTGAGCCCTCTCATTCGTTTGTGCTTGCACAAACCCCTCTCCGTACTGTCTAAGTACCACATACTAAATTCTTTCACGTGCGTTAACACATCTTTCCGTACTAACGGGTATATTGAAAGGGTGATCTTCTTCCACGTACTGATGGGTATATCAGAAGGGAGCATATATAGAAAGGTTTGGTATATCGTTCTGACGGTATATTGAGAGGGAGACCATAAACCTGGAGTGATAAGAGCCTTACCCTTTGTTAGAAATTCAGAGTTTTAGAAATTTAGATTATAGAAATGGGTGCACAAGCACCAAAGTTCTTCTTGCCAGATTCACAACCACTTAGAGGAGACAACTATGCTGCATGGAAACCGAAGATCAAGACGTTACTTGAGTTTGAAGACCTATGAACAGTTGTAGATGGACAAACAACAAGATCACTTGATGATGGAAGACAACAAGTTCAATTTGACAGGGAAAATCAAAAGGCCAAGTTGATCATCTTGTTTAGCGTAACAGACGATGTGCAACCCCACATTAGAGATGCCGCATTAGCCAAGGATGCATGGGATAAGTTGAGCACAGTCTATGAGGCAAAGAACAAGAATGACATCCTCAACCTACTATCACAATTGCATACTCTCAAGTTCAAGCACAATGAGAAGGTTGAAGTTTTTTTGAGACGAGTTGCTACTTTGAGGGCATCTCTATTGGCATTGGGAAAAGAGATAAGTGATGAAGACCTCATACCAATTGTGTTGCGAGAACTTCCTCCTTCCTATAGAATCTTTGTGACAACTATCAATATGAGTGAACACACAGTCACCTTTGAGAATTTTGTCAATCTACTCCAACAAGAAGAGGAAATGAACAACGAAGATCAGGAAGATGAGCAAGAACTATCTTCCAATCATAAAGGAAAGGGAAAATTTGAGTCCAATCACAAGAAGTCCCAAGAAAACCAAAGTCAACGAGACAACACCAAGAAGTGTCCCATTTGCAATAGAGGGGGACATGACATCAAAGATTGTTGGTACAATTCCTATAAAAAGGGTTCATCAAGCAATTCAAAACCCAATAACCAACAAGGTAACAATAATTCAAATAAAGGGAAGTCCAAAAACAACAACAATCAAGGGCAGAAAAATGGTAATTGGAAAAGAAAACCCAAACAACAAGGGTACATTGCTGAACATGAGGATGATTCAGATGAAGGACACCACATGTATTCTGCTCAATTTGATGAAAAAACCAAGTCCACACAAGATATCTGGTATGTTGACTCGGGTGCAACTTGACACATGACTGGATGTAAGGATTGGTTCTACACACTACGTGACTCACCTAACAAGAACCATGTGTCATTAGGTGATGACTCATCATACAGTGTCAAGGGGATCGGAAACATTTTCCTACCTCTTGGAAAGCATGACTGCAAAATCACAAATGTATTGTATGTACCTAGGTTGACCAAGAATTTGCTATCAGTTAGTCAACTCCTTGATCACAACTTGAAGTTCGATTTTGACAGTAATAATGAAGAAAAAGTGTGCTTGATAAGAGATAAGTCAAGAGGTTCCAAGATTGTAGCAAGAGCCTCCAATGTGGGATGCATGTTCCAACTTGATTTTGTCCACAAGGATGATCAAGCTCTAGTGGCCAAAGACACACAATCTGTAGAACTCTGGCACACAGATATGGTCACATCAGTTTTGGCTATCTCCAAACACTTCAAAAGGGCAACATGGTGAAAGGATTTCCTACACTCAAGCACAACACTAACAAGTGTCACAATTACCTAGCTGGAAAGCAACACAGAGTACCCTTCCAGAAGAACACATATACAGCTAAGGGAAAGCTTGATTTGGTGCACACCGATCTTTGTGGGCCCATGCAACCAAGTAATTCTGGATGTCAATACTTCATATTTTGTGTTGATGAATACTCAAGAAAGATGTGGATATATTGTCTAAGAAATAAGAGTCAAGCCTTTGAGACATTTCAGAAGTTCAAAGCACTTGTTCAGAATGAAGTTGGTCGCAAGATCAAAACTCTCCACTCAGATTGAGGGGGGGAATTCACAAGCAATGAGTTCAAGACTTACCTGGAAGCTCATGGGATTCGTAGACAAATTCCTCCTACTCACACACCATAGAAAAATGGTATAGTTGAGAGAAGGAATCGTACTATCATGGAAATGGTGCGATGTATGTTTGATGACTCAGGTTTAACAAAGACATTTTGGGTAGAAGCTGCAAGAACTGTAGTCTATTTGTTGAATAGAGTGCCCACAGTAGCTCTTGAAGGAGTGACACCTCAAGAAGCATGGTCAAATTGGAAACCATCAATTGCACACCTAAGAGTATTTGGGTGTAAAGCTAGCATGCACATACCCAAGAAGAACAGGAACAAGTTGGATATGAAAGCTGAGAAACTAATATTCATTAGATACAATGAAGAAGCACTTGGGTACATATTATGGGATCTGAAAGCAAAGAAAGTATACACAAGTAGGGATGTTGAGTTCTTTGAGAAGAAACAAGTAGATGCTCCACTCAACGACTCAACAAACATGCAGAATACACCTCTTGTGAAGACAGAATTTGATGTTCCCACTAAAGATGACAGTGATGAATTGGATGATGGTGAAAACTTGGATCCACCACAAGCCAATGGAACAGCTAAGAAGTTACCTAAATGGTATACTCAATTAATAAGAGATGCAAATTTGGATGAAGCACCTAGCACATCATCCAATCCTGGACCTAGAACTTGCAGTCAAGCTCGTGAAGAGGTCAATTATGCCCTAATGAGTAGAGTTGTTGAAACAGTTGAACCATCTATAGTTCAGGAAGCCCTACAATCAAAATCTTGGAAAGATGCCATGGATTTAGAGTATCAGTTAGTGATGAAGAACAACACATGGCAACTTGTCGACCTTCCACCAGGGAAGAAACCCATTGGATGCAGATGGATATTCAAGACTAAGTACAAATCAGATGGGACTATTGACAAGTATAAAGTAAGGCTTGTAGCAAATGGGGTATGCACAACAAGAAGGCATTGATTATGAGGAGACATTTGCTCCCACATCCAAGATCAAGACAATCAGGATGATCTTTGCTCTAGCTGCATAATTTGGTTGGAAAGTCCACCAAATGGATGTGAAAAGTTCCTTTCTTAATGGAGATTTGCAAGAAGTCTATATGACTCAGCCAGAGGGTTATGTAATACCAGGAAAAGAGATGATGGTATGCAGACTCATAAAATCTCTATATGGCCTAAAACAGGCACCCTAGGAATGGTACATCAAAATTGATGAGCATCTCATAAGTCATGGATTCGAAAGGAATACTTATGACCCCAATCTCTACCTCAAAAAGCAAGGGGGGGAGATTTTCATTGTGGTTGTTTATGTCGATGATCTAGTCATTACAGGAAGTTCTGTGAAGATGATCAATGCAACAAAGAAGGATTTTAATCGATCGTTTGACATGACAGATCTCGGGCTCATGCACTATTGTCTTGGGTTGGAAGTATGGCAAAAAGAGAATCATATCTTTGTGTCACAGTTGAAATAGACCAAGACAATGCTCGAGAAATTTAGGATGATGGACTGCACTCCTTTTGCTACACCTATGGAACTGAGACTTCAGTTATCTCGTTCCGATCCATCACCACCGATGAATGCAACTCTCTATCGGTAGTTGATCAGGAGTCTCATTTACCTAACATATACTAGACCAGATATCAGCTTTGCTGTCAACTATTTATCCCGCTTCATACAAGAACCAAAAATATGTCATTGAAAAGTAGCAAAGAGAATACTGAGATATCTAAAGGGTATAGTTGACCTTGGTCTAGAGTACAAGAAGAACGACAACTTCTTCTTAACAGGATATTCAGATTCAGATCATGCAGAAAACATGGATGATAGGAAGTCAACATCAAGCTTCATCTTCTTTATGGGATCTGGACCGATATCATGGGGAAGTAAGAAACAAAACTTTGTTTCTTGCTCTTCTATAGAAGCAGAGTATCGAGATGTAGGTGAAGCTGTTTGTGAAGCAATATGGCTACGCCAAATACTGGAAGGAATTCGTCTACCACAATAGAAATATACTCCAATATATGTTGATAATGAAGGAGTTCTAAAGCTTGTTTGCAATCCAGTATTTCATGAGAGAACCAAGCATATTGAAGTACAGGTTCATTTCATACGCAAGCATGTCTTGAAGCACAACATACAGCTCCATTTTTTTCCTACAGCTGAATAGAAGGTAGATGTTTTCACTAAGTCACTTGCATGTGACAAATTCACACTGTTCAGAGAGTTCCTCTCCACTTCATTAGAAACTATGCAAAATTAAGGGGGGGAATGTTAGCATAATTTAGCATAGGCATATTTATTGCATTTTATTGCATTGTCTTTTATTTAATAATGTGCAACATGTGCACTCTAGTCTAGTGACTTACATTCAATATTGCTATGTTGGATAACATTCAATATTGGTATTAGTAGTAATTACATGTGCATGTGAGATGGGTCTTATCATCTCATAGTTGGTGTCTGCTAGGGTGTCATGTCTATCCATATGAGGCTGTCTAATATCTATAAATATTACACCTCTTGCATTGTAATGTAATCTGATTTCATGATCAATAATATTTGTGAGGCTTCCGTCCCTCTTTGGTCATTGCAATCTTATTCTATTTTATCATTTGGTATCTAAGCTATACCATTATTATCACATACCTTTTCCTAAATGGTGTTTTATGAATATCTTCATCTTTAATTCTTAACTGATGATACCTAGAGTGAAGATCTATCTTAGAATATACTAATGCACCATGCATATGATCAAAAAGATCATCAATTCTAGGAAGTGGATATCTATTTTTGATTGTTTCCTTTTTTAACATCCTATAATCAATGCACAGTCCAAGTGTTCCATCTTTCTTTTTAACAAAAATTACCAGTGTTCCCTAAGGGGAGACACTTGGTCTTATCAAACCTTTAGAAAATAGTTCTTGTAGCTATTCCTTAAGTTTTACCAATTCAATGGTAGTCATTTGATATAGATTCTTGTAGATAGGTTCAGTTCCCGACTTGATCTCAATTATGAAATCAAACTCCCATTTGGCCAGAAGACCGGGTAGTTCTTCTAGAAACACATCACTAAAATTTCATAACAATGGATATTTTTCTAACAAATCACTATCCCCATCAGTTGTTTTAGAAATTTTTACTTCATAAAAAGTGCAACCTTTGTTCTTGTCCTTTTTAAGTTGCATAGCCAATACTTTTCTAACTAAAATATCATGTTTTATCCCTTGGATGTTACTATTTTCTACAGATCATCAAGAAAGCTAATGTGTTTCTAAAAATAGTCTACTTTTTCTTTATTCTTAGCAAGCCATTTAACACCTATTATTATATCATAAAACCCCAAAGGAGTAATGTAAAGATCAAATTTAGTGGAAAAACTAGGTAAGTTTAGGACTGCTAAAAAATACACTTACTAACTAGGTGGAAAACATTATTTACATAATGTACAACCCAAGATCTTTCCATTTCATATATTTTCTTTTTGTTTTTGAAGATAATTTACTAGAAATAAAGCATTCAGTAGCTCCAGTATCAAAACTTTTAGCAACATGTATACCAAATAACTTACTTGGCACTTCTATAGGCGTAACTTACTTTTCAACTTGTTTATCAACTATAACAACATGTATCTTATGCTACTAGTTGTCATTATCTTTCCTTAAAGGGAACTGGTTTGCATAATGATCCTTTCTATAATTGTAGCAACCTCATATGGGTCCTCTTTTAGGATCAAATTTATTTCCATTTTTAAAATTGTTATTATGTCTGCCATATGACTTATGTCCATTATTATTGTTCTTAACAAAATTGTTTCAAACATTTGCAACAGGTTTATTTGCTACTATTTTTTTACTGTTATCAACAAAAAAATTATTTTTGTACCAAACTTCTTCCATGTTCCTTTTTTGGGTGCAAGAGATGAATAAGAATTAGGAATTTTCTTTCTGACTTCCTCCTTATGGGTAGAGATTGCTTTTAATTTTTGTTCCTTCCTTATGGAATTTTCAACAATCCCTTCCATGGTGGTTTGACTGTGAATATCTACTTCATCCCCTATGATAGGATTTAATCCCATAATGAATTTTTGTATCATGAACTTCTCATCAGTTTGATACTGGGGCATGTACTTGAGAAGTTTAGTGAACCTCTCCTAGTACTATGTTACAATTAACTTTCCTTGAGTTAAGTTTTGAAATTTAGTCATCTTCTGATCATAATAAAGTTGTGGTAGCCATCGTTGCCTAAAATAGTTTTTAAAGTGATCCCATGTGATGTTTGATTCATCAATATTTAATTAAGCCTTCCAGTTGTCCCACCAGGAAGATGCATCATGAGAAATCTGATAAGATCCCCATACAACCTTTGTTTCCTCTGAGAAGTTTCTTATTTTAAAGTACTTCTCCATCTTGCTGAGCCAATTCTCAACTCCATCCCCCAATGTGGTGTCATCAAACTGAGGTGGACTTATCCTTTTTATATTGTTTGTGAGTTTAGCTGCTAACCTTTCCTTTTTACTTTCAGGATGATTGGGTACATTAGCATTAGAATTGGAAGCATTATTATCAATTCCCAAATTTCCAATATTGGCATTTTCCATAGGAGGTGGCTGATTTTTATTACCAACATCTTCCTCCTCCCCATTTCCCATTACTTGTTGTTCAAGTACAATTAGAAAATCTCTTGTGTCTAATAGGTCAGCAAAGATCTCATCACATTTTTGGGTGATAGCTTCTTCTCCACTTGGTGGTGGGTTATTTACAACATTTCCTCTTGTTCTAACCATTTTATATTAACAAGAAAATTGAATTTTTATCAGATTATGGACACAATAGTTCTAAGAGCTGCAACCTCACTCTGATAACAAGATGTAACATTCGTATTTTAAAACTTTAGAAACAAGTTTTTTTTTCACATAATGTTCTCTATTCTAAATTAACATAATTTAGAACACACATTCCAAATCCAATATATCTCATAACAGAAAACCATATGCAGCTGTAAATGACTCATTATAGCACCAATCTCTCATTTCATGACTCAGTGTAACACCGATCTCTCATTTCATGACTCAATATCATATTGATCTCTCATGTTAACTTTATAATGTGTATACTATGTATAATTATTTCCTTTACCCTTTTAGGGGTATCAAGTGTTCTTCTTAAAAGGCCTATCTCAATATATGTTACCAATATTCATTTGAAATCCTGCTTCTTAAACTAGGTGACATAGGACAACACAACCAAAAAAATTCGATACTTTGGCCAAATATTTTAAAAACATTGATCATGTTTACATTCCTAGATGACATACTCGTCAAACAGAATAATCCCTTCACCACACTTGATCTGTTATCTAGAATGGTCTCTATTGACTTTTGTCAGTCCACTTGATTCAAAGTTTAACCCTAAACAAGGTTAAAAACCTACTCTAGTGTGGAGGAATGGTCGTGGTGACTAAGGATACATAGATTGTAGTCATTTTTACACCCACCAAAGAACAAAGGAATCCCATGCGCATCGTCCTATCACCCAGCGGGCACTGGGTACTTAGCCGAGGCACCCGCGGGCACCGAGTTTGTCCATTATGCAATTTTAGTGGGAAACATCATCTATGATAGGAAATTTTAAGGAGAGTGAGTGGAAATGAGACATGAAATCATCATAGAGGTTAGAACGGATTCTAGACTAATTCAGTCATTCCAAATAGAAAGATACTTAACAATTTATAGGACTGAACCAAAATAGAAAGGGAAATGCATAATAATTCACACTCATTTCATAAACATACGTGAAAAAAAGCCATGCAGAGATATGTATGGACCAGAATCATTAATGGTCATATTTAATAAGTTTGTAGTCTCATTATATCCATTACAGAACATCACAGTATGTCAGACCGAAGTCATACATCATAAATATATTTACATCCCTTAGCTCTACATGAATAAAATTTACAATCCCAAACCCATTGATGCATCCTTATTCTATATTTTATCTACCCAACCCAATACAACTCCTATAGTGTTTCTGTAGAGCCCTCTCTCTCTTGATCTCCTCCCATTCCTTCTTTTTCTTATGTGGTCACTTGTATTTATAGGTCTATTGAACGACCAACTCACCTTTCTGAGGCTTCAGATCCATTGCCAAATGTCCAAATGTGGTCCTACATGGGAACATGATTCTCCAGGCTTGAGCTCTCCACTCCTTGCCATGATGGTCTTCTAGAAACTTCCATTGTAGGGCATATTCCTTCATAGGCCAACATGTCACCAGGATAACACCTTATCCACTCTGCATGCATAGTCGGGTCATGCTTTTCACGTGTTCTACCTGATATGCTAAATATGGCTAAGAACTGAGACCTTGTTCTATTGGTGCGTATCATGAGTCTTTATAAATCCTCCTAGAACCCTACCTTGTGTGCCTTCTCCTTGTGTTTCCACCCCTTAACTTAGGCCTCGTACACTCAGAAATTATGTTAGTCTAGTTGAACCTAGGGAAAAACTATGATCTGGTTAGAAATTATGTTATTCTAGTTGAACAATATCTGAGGGGTATTGAGATATGTTACCTGCAACATAATATCCTTTTAAAGACTCATATCTTCATAAAGGTACTATGCTGTAGTTGGCATATGTCAACATCCAACTGATTTTCCTCATCTGGACAAACATACCTTAGATTGAAAGTTAATATCTTATTAATCACTTCGTTATGGATCAATTACAGTAACTCTTTCATTTCAACTAGGTTCTTTAACCCTTAGGGTTCCAAGTTAAAACTATAACATAGGTAGGTATATAGATAAAATCCACTTCCTAACTGATTTACATGTTATGTTATTATACTATTAACATCTGGAATCATGTTTTACATAATAGACCTAGCATGGATGAAAGTGTTACTTATTTACTCACTTATTACAACCCTAACTTAAATAAGATCCAAGCAATTCCTTTTCATTTTAGACTTAATTTAAATGAAGTCTAATCCCCTTTTTTTTTCTTTTCCGACATCCCTAATTTTGGTTAAGGAATTCTATGTAAGGAAGAACACTTTCAACTATCTACATACAATAATCAAGATTATTTTCCAAAAGGTCTTAACTTATGTCTATGATTCATTTTATGGATGTTATCTTTCCTTTCCCCTATTAAGGGTTAATGCCCATTTATAATCCGATTGCACATTATAAATTATAATCAAATTTTAATTCTCATACAGTCATTTGATTTAAATACAATCCTAATGAGATGGTTGAATATCTACACTAGAATATCAACTTTATAAGTTGTATCTCTACTAGAGAAAATAATACAACTAACACCACAGATCCTTATCTAAACCATTCCATATTATTTAAGTATGTTACCTTCTTTAATTAGATTAATACTTATCATTTCTGCTCAATTCATGCAAAAAAGGTATTACATTAAGTACTAATGAAATTCACACATCTTTTATTCATCAAGGAGGAGTTGTACATTCACAAGTCCAAACATTTCAGATATTACAAAATGTCAAACGACAACACTTAATCAATTCTTATACCACTTTCTTTTCCATTAAAAACATTTTAGTAATGAATTCATATTTCATCATAATAAAGATTCGGTCTCTTTAATTAAAAAAATGTAACTTTCTAAGGGTCTTTCTCCTTTTACCTTTTACGAAGTCCATATGAAAAATTTCTAACACGGGTTAGTTCATTGAACTGAGCGTGATAAACACTAAATCATTAAAATGATGTCATTTTATCTAATTTTTTCATAAAAAGAACAATGATGTTATGAAACAGTTCGGGAAACAAAATCAGAAGGACTCAACCAGAAAGTGTAAAATACAGATAATAGAGAGATATATGTTTTAAATAAAACAAAGTTAGGTCATTCAATCTATCAACCTTAACTTTTCATCATAAAATCCTTTTATCATAAATAATTTAAGATGCAAGGTTTAGAAGTACTATCCTTTTATCTAAACCTTATAATTACTTTCATGTAATCCATTTAATTTTCATCACTTAGCTAAACTTATTTAACAAAAGGAGATTAAATATCTAAAACTAACTAACAAACATAACTCAACAGTTTGAGCATTAGTAACCATTCCTTCCATCTAATCATCTCATTATCACAAATTCATCCTAAGGTCAAAGATGTCATCCATCATAAAAAATCATAAGATTAAGTAAGGATAACCAAATCATCATTATCAACTAAGGTAACCCTGATTGAAGCATCCTAATGTTCAGGCTTAGAATTAGAAACCAATTCAACTTAGAAGTTCAAAAAAACCTTTATCAGACCTCATCTAAAGTGTAAGGTTGCTTCTAACAAGAAAACAAGCTAACAATCAAATTCCAATAAGATACACCATTGATACATTACCCAAAAGAGTAGATTGGTTTAAATTAGAACTTCCACAAACTCAAAACTCCTTCCAAGCATTTCAAAAAATTCTACTCTGTTTCCCTAAGAACATTACTGTACTCAGTCCTACCATATGGTCAAGAAGTGACATAACCATAACATACCAGGGAGGGAAAAAAATTCACCAATTAGACAATATCCTACAAGAAAGATTGAAGAGTGTATGAGGGAGATTGCAGTCTCCTCATCAATCCTAACTCTTACAAATAAGAATAAAATTTAGAACCAAGAAAACTAAAATGACAAAGGTCAGATCACATACGACCCATGTTAAAATCCCAACAGATATTTACTTAGGTCTCAATAAGATGAGTATAACAGAACAAAAATCCATTTCCCCCTTTTTCCTTGGTCATGAGAGGAAAGAAAAGCTCAAACAATATGATTACATTTAAGGATAAACGAATCGATTCACTTCGAAACAATCTAGTGAAGGAAGGAAGGTGAACAATAAATTGTAGGTCAAACTAAAACAATCCATCAATAATTTTAATCATTTAAAAAAATACAAATGACATATGCACATTCTTCAACAGAGAGTCATATAGAAATGATCAAAACAATAACTCAGATCCAAGAGTTTTGTTACTCAATTTAGAATCCTGAGTGGTTCTAAGAGAACTAGAGAAGTGCTTCACAAGACAAAGTGACCTTAACAGATATGGAAGAATCACTTTCAAAAAAAGGGTATTAACAATAATTGATACCCAGAAAGGGATTTAATATAGAAAACACAAAGTGGATTTCCCACAATCATCCTACCTTTTCAAAGTAAGTTTAAAATGAAAACAACGCATTCACTGGAAATTTTGTCCTTTAGATCTATTCTTCTACAACTTATATCTCTAAACAATGATGTATTTTCAACTCAAGGGTTCCCTTAAAATACCCAAAAACAACATTAGAGGGAAAAGACATGCAAGTTCAAATAACCATTCAATGTTCAACAGGCATCTCCTCGAATACATTTATCCTCCAACAAGAACAATGTTGGTCTAAAAGTCTTAATAGGAAGGAAATACACGCAATGTGTAGAACACAAAATCTTCAACAAAAAAAGATAACAACGCCACTAAAGAACAAAAAGATATTAAGCAGTAATCATGATATCCAAAAAAATTCTTTATTTGTAGTTTTTCCAACGGAGTTTATACATAACATTATGAACCAGATCCTTAGACTCAAGCAGACCAAGTTACCTATAAGGTTAAAGCAATTTTTAACTATGATCATTGAATAGACCTCGGCTCTATTTCAAGCCTCTACAGGAAGATTAAAGAAAAACTAACTACTCATAAGTATAAAAACCACAACCAAAATACACTTTCCATGTTTAAAAAAAAAATGACAATGCATTCTGACAAGAACAACACACTATCAAAAATTAGAAGAAATTTAATAAAAAGAAAAAAACTAGATTATTCCTTAAAAGTGGAGTTGTTTTTATGAGCATTTAATTGAAATCATAAAAATTAATGGATAGGGCTTATCATGCCCGATAGAACTTCACCTTCTTTATTTTGCAAAAAATCTCTAGCAGAGCTTCAATTATTCTTTCAAAACACCAACAACCCTCTAAACTTCCTCATTTTCTTCCTTACAGCTTCTCAGTGCCAACTTCCTCATCAAATGTCATGCGAGGTAGGAGGGTTCATGTAAATATTACCTTCATGCAAGAATCAAACTGGAGGTTTGAAGAGCCAAAACAACCACATGTACAGCTCAAGCTCGAAAACTGAATGAACAACAAAACAAAAAACCCCTCTATCTTCTTTGTAGGTAGTTTCTACCAAATTCAAAAATATTAAATGTGAAGTAGGATTGTCAGTCCTCCTTTTCTTTCCGCCACCGCAACTTATAATTCTAGCAGAAACTAAATTTGAAATCACATGCATCCAAAACTTTGGCGAAGATGCCAACTTATTCCTCCAAGTTTTCCCTATGCCCTTGCAAAAATTAGTAGTTAAAAAGAGATAAGGACCCATTAACTTCACCATAATTCCTAGTATTCTCTACCACGAACTTACCTCCTCCCCATGTCGTTCCATAGGTCCCTTTAGGTTAGCCAAACATTAGGTTAGGTTTGACATTAGTTTAGGAACTAACATAGGTCCTTAGGTATTAGTCCATAGTTTTAGTCTTAGGTCAGTTTTGTCATTAACATCCCATATTGAAAAAAGATCATAGTGACATCAGTTAGGTTTAAATTTTAGGATAGAGTCACTAATTTCTAAAACATAGTTATATTAGGTTCCATGCTCATAGTGATTATTGCATTCCACTAACAAAAGAAAAACCTAATTAATCATCAAAATTCAAATATGAAGTAGGTAGCTGTGGAGTTCATTCTAGACTTAGCACAATCAAAATTCAGATATCACCTTATCCATCCAACTTGGTCATTATGACTAAAAAGTCATGAATTAAAAGCATACCTTGGATCAATGAAATTTATCCAAGGTATTGCTATTATGTATCTCAATTTCACAATCCCAAGCAGTGAATTATTCTGCACAAAAGGAATTGGTTGCTTCATTTTAAATTAAGAAAAAACATGACATAATGTACCTATTTCCATAGATAACATATTACCTACTGCAAACATGATTTCACAAGTCATAAGAGTACATTGTCTTAAGAAAAAATCACATGCTAATGTTTGAGCCTTCCTTATCAGAAGTCATTCTAGATACCAGTCATGCTAGAGGTGTTACAGATAATTTTTTGGGTGATCTCATGCCACCCTGGTGAAAGACGTGTAGGGAGAAAGATGCATTATTCTCCAACCTTTAACTACTTCCTTGAAGTTGTATGAAGATATCTCTATACTACTTGATTTTTTGGGAGATCCAATACCACTGGAAAAAGTAGTGTAAGGAGGAAATCCGTTGTATCCTCAAACCTGTAACTTCTCCCCGTAATTCTAAGGGAAATATTATCTGTAGCAGAAACTATGTATGATGTTTGTAGAATGGCCTGAACCCACTCGCTGTATATCCCACAATGTCAAGGACGTAAACTAAAATAAATTTAACTGATAGAGAGCTTTGTGTAACATGTAAAAACCCCAAATGATTCTTGAATAAGGCCACAAAAGAGTACCAACCACATAAAATGTGCCCTACAAAAGGAAGTGAATGCATTTGATATAAACCAAGGTACACATAAAAAAGTGGATAGAAACAAGTGTTTATAAGAACAAGCATGCATGTAAAATACAAATGCACGATATGAAAACAATGTAGAAGCTAGAATGCAAGTAAATACACAAGAAGACAATTATAGACTACCAAAGTAGGTTTCAAACATGTGACATCACTCACAATGTCGCAAGAAACATAAGCTTGTAATGGCCACATACAAAAAACAAGTTTGCACACCAAACAACAACAAAAATAAGGATGCAATGGCCCTTTTGATATACAATTTTCTATCAACAACTCCTTTGTTAAAGCCTTTCTCAATTAATTACTTGTATAACTGTTATCCAAAATTCACCCCTCAAGGTAATTTTGATAACTTGCATCAAATTATTCAGTCCCGAGCAAGTAGATTGATTCAAGGCCCAAATCACGTTTTTTGGGGTCCCCTCGGCCTTTTTCTAACTCTCTCATCCAAGAAGAAATCCCAACAAGTTGAGAAAATGGAGAAAATGCAAAAATAAGGTTACATAACTGTTTTAAACTAGTTCAAGTCATACTGAGGTTCATCGTACCAAGCTTGGGGCCGAAAAAACAAGGAAAATTGGCTAAGTCGGACATATTTGTCCCAGGTAGTCCGCGAGACAGTAGGGACAAAAGTACACGGGGGATGCGAAAAGCCGAAATGGCCAAAAAAAAAGAAAAATCACCTAAGTCTTTTGTTTCACGCGGTTTGGGATAGCCGGGACAAAACTACGCGTGGGACGCGAATCGGCCAGTTTGCCGAAAGATAGTCCATTTCGAGCAGTTCGGAGATATTCGTCTGGGACAGCCAGGAAAAAAGTACGCGAGGGACACATGAGACACGAAAAGACAAAAAATCTGCAAGCAGGGACAAGGAAGCCCGAATCAGCCGATGCAGGATAATGTGTCCCAGGAAGTGGCAGGGAAAAGAGGACTTAGAAAATTTTCCAAGTTTCAGTCAAAGTTTTCAAAGGTAAAAGTTTTAGCCCTCTGCCCCCGCCATCGAATGGAATCTTGACATGTGTCATCCAAGTGATGGAGCATGGGGGGAAATGGGAAATTTTCCCAAAGTAAAAAATGCCAAATTTTCAAAGGGCAAAGCGCGCCCCTCAGGCCTGAGCCAATAAAATAGTGCCACGTGTCCAAGTGGCAAAAAAGTTTAAGGGCCCGAAAGAAATTTTCAAAGGATGAGCCCGCAGACGAATCAGATCCTAACATGTGTCATCCAAGTGGCAAAGTGCAGGGAAAATTTGAAATTTTTTCCAAAAGACCAAACGGGTAAAAAATTCAAACTTTTTGCCCGCCGATCCGTTTTGGGCCTGTTTTTGCCCTAAATCTTCAAATGGCCATAACTTTCGATCCAGAGCTCATATTTTCATGTTATTTATATCAATGGAAAGTTGGTGAAATTCTCTACAAGATTCCAGTGTCAATTTTTCATTTTGTTTCAGTTTGGAGAGAAAAAATCAAGAAAATTCTCTAGCACGTGGTAATGGCCAGAAATGATGTTTCAACAACCAGTTTTAATGCAAAATGGGTCACATTCTCCTTCAGTATGGCCAAAAATGTCAGGGTATGGGTCTATAAGGATGCCCATGCTATTTTAATGCATCTTCATTCAATGAAGAATGGCTCCCATGTTTTTACACGTTTTCTCTCTCCTGGGCTCGACCCATGCATTGTAAAAGCCAGATTTGGCTCATTTTTTTTGGGGAGAACATTTCTTTGGATAGCAAGCTTCTTCTTTCACCTTCAACAAGTGATTTTTGCAAGTATCAAACCTCTTGATGGTGGTAACAGGTTTTCTACTGTTTTGATGTTGTAATGCAAGGATTTTGATAGTGGAAATGACAGTACAGGCTCTGTGATCAGTTTTCAGTCCTTTGGTTGTGTTGTTTGCTTCATTTTAGACTTTCAATTACATCTTATCAGTTTGTGCATGATGTTTATGTTGCATTCCATGATCTGTGTCTATCTACAGAACTAGAAGTGTTCACCACTCCTTTTCTGGTGTGTCACCGCTTTAGTGTAGGCTTTCATTTTATGCACTCTCTCTCCCTGATCCCTTGGAAAGTTAGATTAGAATAGTTAGTTTACCATGCATTAGAGTAGATTGTGGCAGGTAGTTTAGGAGTAAGAACCAACTTTCTCTGGAGGTCAATCTCAAGTAGCAAGTCCCACAACTTGGAGATAGTACCCATGTTATCTAATCACACCGTGAGTTCAAGTATATGCACTTGTATAAACATTAGGGTGCTGTGATTCGGTGATAACAGTTTTGGCACGCCTGGTGGGACCTTAGAGGTCTTTCACTTTATCTTTTATAGGTTGGTGTGTTTCTATTAAAGATTCAACCTTTTGGAGGCACTTTCAAAAGCACATCTGGTGACTCCATCTGGTAAATAACTCATTCTCTGAGTTGCAAACCCATTTTCCATCCATTTCCATCCATTCTTCTTTCCATCATTTTCATTTTTTTCCATTCCATGAAGTTGTGCAATCATGACTTCATTTCCATCATGGAATTCACATTTTCAACAACAACAGTATATCACACCTCCAACATGTTTTACAAATCCTCCAAATCAGCATTTTGATCAAATTCAAAATCAGCATGTCTACCCATATGAGTATTAGTACCAAAGTTAGTTTGGTTGTGAAGCACATCAAGAGCAAGGGTACACATGCAATGAAGACAATCAAATGGAAAACGTAGATCTACTGGAACAAATCCAAAAGATGGAGGAAAAGATGGTGCAATCAATAGCAACAACTCAAATGAAAGCTTTCAGAATTGGTTGCAGGACTCCTTGTCCATGGGGAGGCCCTTTTCCAAGACACTTCAGCCCTCAAGAGAAGCTGGACTTTATGATGAATATGCTTCCCCAACTTGCACAATGGACAGCAGAAATAGAGGCCTATACACTTGGTGTTGAACAACCTTGTCAATGGGTAAGTCCTACACCATCATCTGGTTTTTCTCACCCCATCACTCAAGCAACATCATCTCATTTGGAATTTCAAATTCTAAACCCAGTCAATTCTGCCCCAGGAGTTAATTCCATTTCTCCATTCCCTAGTCTTCCACCACATCTCAATTCTTCCTTCCCCTTTCCTTCCAAATAGTCATCCCCTCCACAAAAGCTAACAAAAATACCCTCTCCTCCAAAGAAACAAGAGTTTCTACCTCCTCCACCACCACAAAAATTTCCAAGCCACTTGAGTTACAATCCACTTCTCCTCTTGCATTCCCAAATCCATGTTGGGAGGATAAAAATCAAAATGCCAGTCAAGGAAAACAACAGCAAAAAGAAAAGCCAAACAAGGATGAAGAAATTCAAAGTCTCAAGAGTTGGACTCTTAAATTTGGGATGACAAAGATCCCCTTGATGGTTAAGCCTTCAGAAGAGGTTGGAGTTGGAAAACAAGTGGTGGTTAGGATTGAATTTGCTGCAGTAGGAGAAGAGCAAAAAGAAGAAGCAGATCAGTAGTCAGTTTGCTCAGAAAGTAGTGTCCATGTTGGCACTCTATTTGAAGGGAATGCTGATTCAATTCAAGTTGCACAATCAGCCATAGAGAAAGAAAGCTCAGAAGAAGATCTTGCAGTCCCAACTTGTCCTCTAGAGCAATAGATTGAAGAGTTTGGCTTGACAAACTTCGTGCTAGAGGAAGAATTCTATGAAGAACAATATTGTCTTCAAGTAGTAGAGGAGGAAGAAGTTTCTCCAAATACAAAAGAAGAGTAGCAAATTCTAGTTGTGGAGGAGAAAATTACAGATCTAAGGGATTTGAGCACAAACTAGGCTACAGGAGAACCTTCAGTTCTTCTTTCTACTTCATCTCTCTCCAGTTCTAGTGCTGAAGAAGAGTTTGATCTCTCAAACTCAATGTTGGAGGATGAAAGAAACCATGAAGATCAAGTTACAGATCAAGAGGATACCGTGGAGGAAGTTGAGCATTTGCAGCAGGACAAAAATGAGGTAGTTTATCTGTCAGATTTAGAGGACTATTTTGATGAAGAAGAACCGGTTGAGTTCCTACCATTCTCTCTTTCATCATCCACATTCCAAACACCTGAGCCTACTGTCATGAAGGAGAGCATTCATTTGTAGCAGCCTGCATCTTATAGTAGCTCTTTGGAACTAAGATTGGAAGATTTTAATCTTTCATGTTCTTCATTGGAGGAAGAGAAAGGGCAGAAGGGTTCTACCATCACTTCCACATCACCCACCCAAGAATTTCTACAAGAGAAATCCATTCTTGGAGTTGAAAATCAGGGAAATGGGCATACTCAAAGGACCATACCTTGCCCAATAAGGTATTTGACTTCATTGGAGTCAAAGGAGAAGTCACAATCAGTCACGCTTGCTTCTAAGCATGAGGATGAGCTACAGAGAACCAAGGATCAGCTATCATACCTCTCCAATCCAAATGCAGAAAAACTAAAAGAGGTATTGAATTTTCCTTCAGCTGATACCTTGATGATTTGGGTGGAAGACCAGCTTCTTGTTGATTTTCCATTCATCCAATCAGCCATGTTAAGTGCCAAATCAGTTGCATGGTTACCAATTTTGAAGAAAGGAAGCTATTTTACACAACCAATTGTAGGGTTTGTTTAGCCCACTTTGCTTCTAATTAGAGTAGGATAGGTAGTTTTGCTTTCAGTAAAAGAAGTGCTTGTGCACACTCTACATGTTCCATTTAGAGCATGTATGATTTTTAGTTTTGTACATAGTTTTTATGGTGCTGGTTTTTCTCTTGTGCAGTCTATTTTGATGGAATTCAAGTGGCTCAGAGGGAAGTTTTCAAATTTCATATCAGTTTTCAGGCTTTCTTATGATTTCATGCCCAATGGATTGCTAAAAGGCCACTGATCTTCATCCAGCAGGCAGATGACCCCTCTGAGTCGCCAAAATTGTTATCCAAAATTCACCACTCAAGGTAATTTTGATAACATGCATCAAATTATTTAGTCCCAAGAAAGTAGATTGATTCGAGGCCCAAATCAGATTTTTTGTGGTCCCCTCGGCCTTTTTCTAACTCTCCCATCCAAGAAGAAATCCCAACAAGTTGAGAAAATGGAGAAAATGAAAAAATAAGGTTGCAGAACTATTTTAAACCAGTTTGGGTCATACTGAGGTTCGTCATACCAAGCTTGGGGCCAAAAAAACAAGGAAAATCAACTAATTCAGACATATTTGTCCCAGGCAGTCTGTGTTACAGTTGGGACAAAAGTACGTGGGGGATGTGAAAAGCTGAAATGACTGAAAACGAAGAAAAATCACCTAAGTCTTTTGTTTCGCACAGTTTGGGACAGCCGGGACAAAAGTACACGTGGGACGTCAATCGGCTAGTTTTCCGAAAGATAGTCCATTTTGGGCAGTTCGGAGATATTCGTCTGGGACAGCCGGGACAAAAGTTCACGTGGGACGCGAATCGGTCGGTTTGCCAAAAGACAGTCCATTTCGGGCAGTTCGGAGATATTCGTCCGGGACAGCCGGGACAAAAGTACATGAGGGACACGTGAGATGCAAAAAGGTGAAAAAGCCGCAAGTAGGGACAAGGAAGCCCGAATCGGCTGATGCAGGAGAATGTGTCCTAGGAAGTGGTGGGGAAAAGAGAAGGACTTAGAAAATTTTCCAAGTTTCAGTCAAAGTTTTCAAAGGTAAAAGTTTTGGCCTGCTGCCCCCACCATCGAATGGAATCTTGACACATTTCATCCAAGTGGCGGAGTGCAAGGGGAAATGGGAAATTTTCCCAAAGTGAAAAATGCCAAATTTTCTAAGGGCAAAGTGTGCCCCTCAGACCCAAGCCAATAAAATAGTGCCACGTGTCCAAGTGGCAAAAATTTTTAAGGAAGGGCCCGAAAGAAATTTTCAAAGGATGAGCCCACGGATGAATCAGAGCTTGAAACATGTCATCCAAGTGGTGGAGCACAGGGAAAATTTGAAAAAAATTCCGAAAGACCAAACGGGTAAAAACTTCAAACTTTTTGCCCGCCGATCCGTTTTGGGCCTGTTTTTGCCCTAAATCTTCAAATGGCCATAACTTTCGATCCAGAGCTCGGATTTTCACGTTCTTTATATCAATGGAAAGCTGGTGAAATTATCTATAAGATTCCATGGTAAATTTTGTATTTTGCTTCATTTTGGAGAGATAAAATAAAGAAACATCTCTGGCACATGGTAATGGCCAGAAATGACGTTTCAACAACCAATTTTAATGCAAAATGGGTCACATTCTTCTTCAGTATGGCCAAAAATGTTAGGGAATGGGTTTGTAAGGATGCCCATGCTGTTTTAATGCATATTCATTCAATGAGGAATGGCTCCCACATTTTTACACATTTTCTCTCTCCTGGGCTCGACCCATACATTGTAAAAGCCAGATTTGGCTCATTTTTTTTGGGGGGAACATTTCTTTGGATAGTAAGCTTCTTCTTTCACCTTCAACAAGTGATTTTTGGAAGTATCAAATCTCTTGATGGTGGTAATAGGTTTTCTACGTTTTTGATGTTGTAATGCAAGGATTTTGACAGTGGAAATGACAATACAGGCTTTGTGATTAGTTTTCAGTCCTTTGGTTGTGTTGTTCGCTTCATTTCAGACTTTCAATTACATCTTATCAGTTTGTGCATGATGTTTATGTTGCATTCCATGATCTGTGTCTATCTGCAGAACTAGAAGTGTTCACCACTCCATTTCTGGTGTATCACCGCTTTAGTGTAGGCTTTCATTTTATGCACTCTCTCTCCCTGATCCCTTGGAAAGTTAGATCAGAATAGTTAGTTTACCCTGCATTAGAGTAGATTGTGGCAGGTAGTTTAGGAGCAAGAACCAAGTTTCTCTAGAGGTCTATGTCAAGTAGCAAGACCCACAACTTGGAGATAGTACCCATGTTATCCAATCACACCGTGAGTTCAAGTATATGCACTTGTATAAAAATTAGGGTGCTATGATTCGGTGATAACAATAACTTTCATACCAAGCCCTAGGGGCTTTCTTTAGGACATAAAAATTATTTTTTAATTTTTTAATCATAATATTTCTTATTAGTAAAAAAAACCATCTAGTTATTCCATATAAACCTCTTCATCTAAGTAACCATTCCAATTAACTAAAATATGAAATATTCTATATTCTAAGCTAATTTTATTGTAAGAAAAATAGTGAAGGAAAAATAAATGCATGAAGGAAATGAACCAAGAAACTAAGAAAGTAGAAATGAAAAACCCTAGAGTGCAAGGAGAAATATAAAGAACTCATCTAATTCGATGAGATTGTTGGAATGTGTTGTAGAGATGGCTGAAGAAATAAGAGGAGGAAACGACTATGCTAAAGTCCAAAAAAGTGCAGATTTGGGAAATTTAGTGGACTGGGGCATCTATAAGGGTACATGGATGCCTATGGGTGCCCTGGATGATGGAAAACATTTGCAAACCTCCTCTAAGGTGTCATTAGATGACTTTCTTCCTTCTCTTCCTATCACACTAACTTTTTTGTACTCAGCTGTATATCACTGGTAATCGGTGATGAAGAAGAAACCTACAAAACCTAAGACAAACATCAAAACCCTAAAAATAGAAAGATGCATATGAAGGGGTCAGATTGACCTTAGTTTCCACAATGGTATAATTACTAACTGAGCACTGCACTACATCTCATACCCGATGTAGTTTTATGTGCTTGTGTGTACAATCATGCCCTAGGTACTCTTGTGTTAGTTGCACTTTGTGAAATTAGTGATCAATAACTATGTGTAAAAATGTAATAGAATAGTGAATGGAATATAATAAACTTCCTCTCCTATGTGGTGTGATTCAAATGTAACTAGCCTTGTGCCTTGTGATGGAGCTAGATGGATGAAAATGAAGCCTTTGATGGATGAAACCTTAGGTGATGATAGTAGTGCTTAGTGCTTGGTCTGTCATTATGGTCTCATAACTTTATATTTATATGGTTCTCTTGTTCTAATTTTTGTAATTAAGTCCCGAAAAGGGCCGACCAATAAAAAATATAGAAAGCTCAAACAACTAAAAGTACCCAAAAAATGTCAGGAAAGTGTAAAAAGTCTCAGGGTTCCCCCAAATGGGACTAGGGTGCCCCACCTATTGGGATGGAAGCTCCAATTAAAGGTAAAATGACATGAAAAGACAAAAAACATCTATTGGGAAAAGTAAGTGATGAAGGTTAGAAGTGATGATAGAAAGAAAATTAAAATGGCCAAAGGATATGGGTTAATTAGTGCTTTCTTCACTCAAAAGTTATATGAATAATAGTATGAGACTGAGACTAAATAATGTCTAAAGTGCGTGATTTTGTAACTACACATTCAAGAAATTATATTTTACATCCATTTGATAGATCTTGGATCCCTAAAACTCTGCATAGGTTAAGAATAATCTGATGGCTTCCATCATAGCTACAGGAGTAAAGGTTTCATCAAAATCAGTTCCTTCAGCTTGTACATATCACTTACAAACCAGTCTAGCCTTGTTTCTTGTGACTTCTTCATCCTCATTGAGCTTATTTCTAAAAACCCATTTACACCCAATAAAATTCTTATCCTCTGGTCTAGGTACAAATTCCCAAGGCTTATTATTTTCAATATGATCTAACTCTTCATTCATATCCTTGATCCAAAATTCATCTTTGCTTTCTTCTTCTACATTATTAGGCTCAAATTTTGATTAAAAAACATAATTATCTTGGTTTTGGAGACTTACCAATTTTATTCTTGTAGTAACTCCAACATATTTCTTTCCTAAAATCTAATTTTTAGGAATATCTCCTAATATGTCTTGATGGAGCCTTGATGTCTCATCTTTCCCCTTCATCATCTTCTCCTTCATTTTCATGAGTAAAATCATCTTCTTCTTCTTCAGGATTAGTCACTTGAGTTTTTTCACTTGACTTGTGAATGGATCTTATAGGAAAATATTCATCAAATTTCACACTTGCACTTTTAAATATAGTTTTCAACCTCTTGTTATAACAAACATAGGTTGAGCTTCTTGCATAGTAACCTAATAATATGCCATGATTAGATTTGGAATAAAACTTACATAAATTGTGTTAAGTCCTTTTGATGAAGCAACCACATCCAAAGACTCAAAATGTTCCTGGTTGGTCCTCCTCTCCAAAGCTCATATGGAGTCTTGTCACTATTTACCATAAGTTGACATCTTTCGAGAGTATAGACAACATTGAAAATAAGTTCCTTCCAATAACCATCAGGTAATTTAAATTCATTTAAGATAGTAATTTCCATCTCTTCAATAGTCCTATTCTTCCTTTCAACTATTCTGTTTTGCTGAAGAGTTCTAGACATTGAAAATTGCCTCTTGATGCCATGAAATCTAAAAAACTCATTAAATGAATTTGACCAAAACTCACCTCCATTATCCGATCTAATACACTTGATGTTTCTATTTTTCTCATTCTTAATGAGAGCTTTAAAATACATGAAAACATTAAAAGCATGATTTGTTTCTAAAGCAAGAAACCCAAGTATATATAGTATAATCATCAATAAGAAGCATAAAATAGTAATCACTTGAAGTACTTTTCAGTCCTCATAGGATCACAAAGATTTGTGTGAATTATTTGAAGTGGAACAGTGGTGGAATCGCGTTCATTTGTCTTGAACCTCCTTCTAGTTTTCTTTCCATGAAGATATGCTTTGTATAATTTATCCTCTGGTTTACTAATTTTTGACATATTTCTCACACAATTGTTAGAGATGATCTTGACAATATTGTCAAAGTTTACATATCCTAATCTCATATGTCATTACCAACTATCATTCATCTTTCTCATAGGGAAATTTTCTTTATTGACTTCCTTAAGGATATACATGTTATTTTCAGTCCTCTTAGCCTTGACAACCAACTTACCTGTTTCTCTTTTCTTAATTTTACAACCCTTATCATCAAAAGATAGAACATACCCTTGTTTTCACATTTTATTTACAATGAGTAAATTTTTATCCAAACCTTCAACATATAAAACATTTTTGGTGAGGGTTTTTCCATTATCCAAACTCAAATATCCTCTCCCTACAATTTTAATGGAAGAATTTCCACCAAATCTAACTATTATCACAAAAAAACAACACCTTCTGATTGTGTTCTTGAATTAGTGAATGATCAACCAGTTTTTTTAGATAACATGGTATTTTCTCTTAATTTTGAGACTGCTAACTAAGACAAACCTCCAAAGAAGGCCGACTTCCTATACCTAATATTAATGCTAAACTACTCTTAGAAGGGAAATTATTCTATCTACTTCTATCCTAAGCTTCCAAGGAACCAGAGAGAGAAAGATTACATGAAAAAGGAAATTGTAAGATACATAGGTGATTACACCAAGAAACTAATGGGAATACATCCATATGAGTGAAAATGGGATGAAGAATGAGAAAGAGAGATGTCAGACACAAGTTACACATTCCCTAACTACATTTGTAAACATCATTTCCAAGTAGCACAATAGATCTATACCTACAAGAAGAACATAGAATGCAGAAAACTTGGAATATGCAATGAAAGGTAAGGATAATGCAATAAAACATAGCTATGGCAGATAATAGCCACAAAATATGGATTTATTGATTATATTGGATGCATAATTCATTAAAATTGTAAAAGAAATGCAAGGATATTCTCTTAGAATACTCATATTAGAGGCCTACACCTCAACACTTTTCTAGAATTTTTTTTGATAGATTTCCATTACATGAATATTCCCCCCTAAAAATGTGCCTTATCACTTACATTTATTGATCCCAAAAATAAGACAGAGAGAGAGAGAGAGAGAGATAAGTCTAGAGCTTGTTTTCAATGGTCAAAGCCCTTCTAGAAGCTCAAAAAGTATTTATAGCAAAGGAGGATTGAAATTTGGCAAGGTTTTTTCTTAGAGCCCATGAAAATATGCTATTAACATGTTTTCCTAATTTCATCCATTTATTCCCTCCATAATCTGATTTTCTAGATTCCATGATGTAGAGCATGAAAAAACAATTCAATGTATATAAATTTTATGAAATTCGGAGTTTCTAGTAGGAAGTTATGCCCATGTGGATTTGGAGAGGTTGAGAGGAACACATTCCCATATTTCACTAATAGTCTACCATTAAAATCCCCATTTTTACTTTCTTTTCAATTAAATAGGTTAAATCGAGTACTTGGGGTAAATTGGGAACTTGTTCCACTATTTCCTTGTTATCTCACAACCTATATCTTCCACAATCCACTCCTTAGCCCCTATTCCTTTGTTTCTGGATCAAAATTGGATGTGGGGAACTTGGGGTTCCTAGAAACTAGTGTCATCCCTCACCATTCCATTTAATGCTCCCATATCTGGTAACACTAACTCCTTATAACTCCCTACCCTTTGCTTTGTGGCTATTTCGACTTTGTGGGGTATTGAGGGTAGCAGAGTACAAGGGTCTTGAAGGAACAAGGGCTATGTCAGCTTTGTGGGATCAATACAAGTCTCCCACCTACACAACACTTCACTATTTCCCCTTTGATCTTTGGCCCATTCAGGAATGTGGGGAACACCTAACCTACAAGAACTAGTACCATCCTGACCCCTGATATTTGTAAGGCACCCCAATCCATTCAAAACTTCACACTTAGCCAATTTCTTGATTTACGAACTAAAAAGGGATGTGGGAAATAATTGATCCCAGGGAACATGTACCTCCTGAATGCATAGTGCAAAAAAATTTCCTCTTTTCTACAATACACTAGATGCATTCAAAGTCCTTTCTATTTCAGCCCTTTCAGTCATCCAAGGAACTCAAAACCCTATAGAACTTGTTCCTTTTGTACCTCTTGGACACGCAAAACCCGCATTGCACTGTAAACGAACTTTCTCCCTCATTTTCTTTATTTTTTTAAGTCCTTAGGGACAGATATGAACTAAGGATCTAGGCAAGGATGAGAATAAGTGTTACAAAATCCATTTTTTCCAATTTTATAAATTTTTCCCCAAATCTAGCTAAGTGCTAGATCTGAAGTCCTAGAGAGAGGGGAAATGTTTCTAAATGACTCTAAGTCCCCCAAAGCAATTGTAAGTGCTCAAAACAAGTAAAAATAGTTGAATTCTTCATATTTTCCACCAAGATCGCATGCAAATACCCAAATCCAATTTTCAAGTTGTCCATTTTGCCAAAAGGGAAAAATTGATAATAATTTGGCGACCTCCAGGGGTAATATACGTGCTAGATTGAAGGATCAGTGGCCTTGGAGCATCAATTGGGCATGAAGTCTACCTGATAAAATGAAAACTAATTTGAACTAAAGAATAAACCCATGAGACCACTTTTAGTACTTAACTAAACTTGACGCTAATTTTTCATTGCATGAATTTACCATTCATATGATAATAATTTTTTGAGTTAAGTTTTCATGTGAGTGTGAATTTTTCTGAATCTGAAATTTCACCTTCTTTCCCTTCTAAAAATGATCTATTGGGACAAAGGATGAATATCTGAGACTTGTCCAAAATCTAATTTTTGCCAACTATGAAGAATTGAACGGATTTTTTGGCAAGGATGAAGCATTTTAGAACTTGGATCGCATACTAATTTAACAATGAAGTGCATACACTTGGAGTTGTACCAAACACCTTCTTTTTTATCATATCTTCTTCGAAGTCCTTCATGGAAATTGTTTCCCAAATAGGCTGTAATGATCTCATGGCTCTGGATGAAGCTTATGAAGTGGTCAACTTAGCTAATTGGATTGGAGACGAACTGTGCAAGGTAGAAAAACTAAAAAAAATATATACAAACATAAAAAGACATACATGTTCCAAGTGGAACATGTACAGTGTTCATAATCACTTAAGAGAATCGAAACTATCCTACCAACAAGATAATGTGCCACAAAGAACTTGGAGGAATGGAAACTACACTAATATGTACAAGGTAGGAAACTTTACTTCAGTAGCAATGCTTTAAGTAGATCCCATTAACTAGAATCTGCAACTCTTCTCCATCTAATCCTAATAAATGGAAAACATTACTTGACTTGTATCCTGAAATGATATAAGGATTGCTCCATATTGTATCAAATTTTGAGTGTTTACTTGGTTTGGTGCTGTCTGCATCCCATTTTAATACTAAGCCTCCTTCTTGAAAGTTTCTAGCCTTGGACTTTATATCAAATGTGTTCTTAATATGAGCTTGATCTTTCTCCATTACTTGAATTGCTTGGTTCCTTAATTCCTCTAGCTCTATGAGCTCTCCATATTTGACCTCGATGAATTTGAATTCAAAAATTTCCAACTATTTGATGAGCTCCAATTCTCAAAACTCAAGGTGTTGGCCCCCTAAAATATTGACTAAGTACAAAAAGGTGCATAAGTGCGCAAGGCCTAAGTTTAGGGGTGGGCGCGCAAGGTAGGGTTGTAGGAGGTTTTTTAGGACCTATGATATGCACAGAAGAAAAAGGTCTCAGGACTTGGCCATATTTGACGTATCGGGTAGGACATGTGAAAAGTATGACCCGACTACACATGCGGAGTGGATAAGGTGCCAGCCTAGTGACAGGTTGGGCCAGGAAGGAATATGCCCTGCAATGGAAGTTTCTAGAAGACCATCATGGTAAGGAGTGGAGAGATTAGTCCTAGAGAATCATTCTCCCATAGAGGAAAACATTTGGACATTTGGCAGTGGATTTGAAGCCTTAGAAACGTGGGTTGGTAGTTCAAGAGGCCTATAAATACATGCACCCATAGAAGAAAAAAAGAGAGGAAGAGAGCGTGAAACTCTGTAGAAATGCTACGAGTTGTATTGGTTGGGTAGATAGAATATAGGAGAAGGATGCATCAAAGGGGCTGAGGATTGTAAATTTTATTTTGGGAGCTAAGGAATGTAAATCCAGTTATGATCTATGGCTTTGGTCTACCATACTGTGATGTTCTGTGATGGATCTAATGGATGTAATGAGGTTACCAACTTATTTGAATACTGATCTTAATGATTCTGTTCCATATATATATATATATATATATATATATCTTTCTAGATTTGTTCATGTATGTTTATGAAATGAGTGTTAATTCTTATTCATTTCCCTTTCTATTTTGGTTTAGTCCTATAAAATTTAAGTATCTTTCTGTCTGGAATGACTGCATTGGTCTATAGGTCGTTCTGAGATCTATGATGAATGTAAGTCTCATTTCCGCTCACTCTCTTCAAGTTTATATCATATATATTTCCCACTAAACTCACATAAAGAAGAGACTCGGTACCCACACGTGCCTTAGGTGAGTGTCCAGCACCCGCTGGGTGATAGGTTGGCATGCATGGGATTCCCTTGTTCTGTGGTGGGTGTAAAAATGACTACATCTTGGTTCCATTGCCGGGATCTCTTTCCGAAGTTGTAGTGGAAAATGGCATACGATCTATGTAATGAGTGATGATAGAAAGCCTAACTCTGGAGAGTATTGAATCATGGTTCAAAAACATGGAGGAAGAATTTTCTCAGAGATTCAGCACTACACCTGAGTTTGATGCACGTAGATGGTTAGAAGAGAACCTCTACCATGATTTATATGAATTTTATTTCTATTGCTTCCCAGTAGAGATGTATGAATGGATCTTGGCATATGCATCTAGATCAAGTTGGTATTATAGATCATGCATGTGGACCCAAGAAGAATACCAAAGGCTACAAGATGCACATATGAAGTTTACTCATGTTGTGGATCATTGATGGAAAGGAATACTGGCTAGCTACACTCTAGAGTATGCTATTTCTACATATTATTTTTTGGAATTCATTGAGTTTGAATTTCTGTGTGAGCCTAGAGGATCATTTATACGTGTTATCCCTCTGGAAATGAAGATATTCATTGTTACATTGAGTTTAGAGGCACTTATGATGGCCAGCTAAACCTTACTGAGCGTTGGGTGAGGAAGATAAGGTGGAGGAAGATGGTAGATATTGTAACTGAGAAAGAAAGGGAGGAGAGATGACTCAATTATAGTGAAGAATGTGAAAGTGAGATTTCTAAACAACGTGAGGTTGCAAGTGTGATGGATGTATGGAGGCAGATGTTGTGGGAAGGATTTGAGGTTCATGCATAGAGGACGTAGAACCTGAGCAGTTTGTACTACCCCATCTTAGCAAGCACCTAAAAGAGACCACTTTGGCTTCTAATGAGAGCTCATCATGTGGGGAGAGAAGATTCATTGGTATGCATCTAAACCCACCTAGTGACCAAACCTTGGTGCTTGGTTTTCCAGATCAAGGAAACGATATGTTTAACCTAGTTGGTATCGGTGGGGGTGACCGATCCGCACCGAGGAGATACAATTTTTCATTTCCTACTTCTATGGCTATGCGTATACTATTCTAGTATTTGGAGGAAGTTTGGACAAGGTAAAAGTACAAAAGGTTTGGGAAATGCATCAGGGAGTGGCGCAGGGCATACATCTAGTAGTGGAACAATCTTGTAGACCATTGGCATGTATTTTAGTGGGATGGTGGGGACACTAGGTGCGACCTGACTTCAGTCCCATTTTTGGCTACAGGAGAATTTGGAGGTGGAACTAGTGGGACTGGAGGAACAAGAAATTGGTGGATCCGGTGGATCTAGTGGGTCAGAAGGACACTAGTGGACCTAGTGGATCTGGCGGCGGAGGAAACACTGGGGGAAATCGAAGGATCTGGATTAGAGAGGACAAGGACCCTAACCGCCCCCCAAGTATTTTTTGAGATGTCTTTACACTTACCAAACTACAAGGGTATTGAAGATGCTACGGAGCATGTTCACAAGTGTCAGTTGCTATGGCACGCAAAGGGGATCATAACCCCGGAACGGAAGGCTAGTCATTTTGCAATGACATTGCAAGGGCGCACACATAACTGGTATAGGAAGTATGACCCCCGTCATATGGTAATAGAATACACCACATTTAAAAATGCCTTCCTAGAAGAGTTCCACATCCCTGAGTTTGAGTAGAAGAGCATCAGTGCTCTCAAGTAGATTCAATAGGGAATGGAAGAAAGCATGTGGGAGTATGATGCATAGTTTAAGAATCTCCTGTCAAAATTTTCATATGACATCCACCCTCCACAACATGCTCAATGGTTTTTGGGAGGGTTGATAACTCTATTTAGAATATCTTTATCTCATAAAAATTTCACAGACCTGCATGAGGTGTTGGAAGCCTCCCTATGCACCAAAGTGGTTTGAATTGTTGATACTGGAGTTAGCCCATTCCTAGAAGCTCAAATCGTTGTTATGGCTAAGCAACTAGAAAAATTATCTACGAACTCAACTCATGAGACTCACAGTGTAATGTGGTGTACGGATTGTGAATTATAGGTGCATACCAAGGATATTTTCTCCCAGAAGATAGTACGTGCATTGTAACAGTAGACTGTGAGATTTGTCATGGGGACCATGATGTGAGTATATGTACCTTATTGCAGTGCACAATTTGGAAGGATGTATCTTGCTACTGTAATATTTTCACCTCTACAACCCATGATACTAAGGAATATAGGCTTATTGATCATATCCATGAGGCCATTGATCATGGTGTGCACCAGACCAACATTTCCAGTAGATATAAGGGTGTTGACCTGCCTTAATGAGGAGCACGCAGATGGGGGCACACACGGAAGAAGTTCTCGCAGAGGATTCTGGGGTCGTGGTAATCGCGGAGGAGGAAGAAGTGAGTGCCCATGGGGAACATGTTATAATTGTGGATCTACAAAGCATTACAAATGAGAATGTCTGGATCTACTATAATGCTCATGGTGTGGGAAGAAGCACAAGTATGAAGAGTGTCTAGAACTCTACGAGCATATGAACAAGCAACACTGGAAAGATAAGGGTGTTGTTATGGTAAGTGTAAAAAGGTTTGATCTGCAATGGATGCCAAGATTGGTACGTGAGTTAGAGATAGAACTTGTGTTGGTGACAACATGTGTAGAGTCCATACGTACCAAGGAGATTCCCAAACCAAGGAAATTGGTTTCAAGAGAGGAGGTACTACATGGAAAAAATATAGACCCTGCCCATCACAAAGAGGTGTACCAGGAGACTATGGACATAATTTGGAGTTTTCAAGGGGAGATACAATGTCTGAAGGAGTAATCAGGACAGGTGGGGCAACAGAAGGATAATGAGGTTCCAAGAAGTGAATTGGATGAGGTCAAAGAAGTATGTAAAATGATAAGGCAAGAAAATATTATTCTCTTGCAAGGAGAGTGGCTAAGGGAGAAAGTACCACGTGCCAGAGAAGAATGTGAGAGATGGGTTTTACATGCAAACCTGTCCCTGCACAACCTTGAGTATGACAAGGAGATCACATTAAATGCATTCATGGATGGATGACTCCTTATCAACATCCTCATCGACACGGGAGTGGAAGTGAATTTTCTTATCTGTAGATTCTTGGCATTAGATGGGGAGGCCCACATTACATCCATCTTCAAATGTGTTGTATATGGTGAACAAGACAAAGGTGATGCCAATCAATGTCTTACAAGATGTGGCTATCACAATTCAAGGGGCTAAGTTTACTGGGGAATTTGAGGTCTTAGTACTCGCCAAGGTGGAAAATTTCCCAACATTGCTTAGGCACCCATGGTGTTACAAGTACAATGCTGACATCAGGTTTAACAAAGGATATATCAGTTTTGAAAACAAAAAAATAATGGTTAATCATCCCCTTGACAGATGGGAAGCTGACACCCTACATGGAGCCATTGGGAGAAGAAGTCCTTAATTGAATATATGTGTTCTCAATCAAGGATCTTGAAATAATTCAACCTAGAGAAGGGGTTATGCAAATTTGAGGATGCCCAGTTTATGAGTGATACCACAAGCATAACATGTGATAATTGGTCACATGGGACCTATGAGTTGATCGGACATGGAATTTAAGAGGATTGGTAACAAAGGTAATAAAGGTGTGTATAGTCCGGCACCTGGGAGGAAGAAAACTACCAAGTTACTCAAGAGGGGCTAATCCAGAATATTTCTTGCGAGAAATAAAATCCCATTAGAGAAATGAAAATGAAATAAGAGAAATGCTTAATTACAACCTACTTTGGACTATTGTGCACTGGTGGGAAAGACATCAGGAGAACCTCTTGGAATGGCATGAGGTAAGGATTGATTTCTCTGTAAGGTTTCATAGGAGTAATGCGCCCACAACTATAAAAGACTACCATGGTAAGAAGACCACTTCCTTCCATATCCAAGCATGTGAGATAGCCTGGATGGGAAGCGTGGAAGCCCTGTCACCTTTATTATGGGTTCACAAGTTATACTCCACCCTACAAGTTTGTACGTGCGTGTATGGTATATCCGCTCAGAAATGCATCACCAAACTAGTAATTGGAAATAATTGGCGGTTGATCTCATTCAAAATTTTGAGTACCAGAGTACAAAGCCTTCAGTACATAAGGCGTTACAGGTTGTGAAGAGCCTTTCATCAAGGGATAGTGCTATGGTAGAAGATAGAATACAAGCATTACTAGGTGAACCTGGCCCAGAGGCATGCTTTGAGGAAGAAGAAACATAATAGATACAATTTGAGTGCACGTGTGTAGAGAAAGACAAGGGGAAGATGGTGTATGTTATTGATGGAGAAGAGGTAGAAAACTTGAATGTTAACCACTCTGCAGGGACGCGCGAGGTCATAGATAGTGCTGATGAATGGGCATGCACGCCTACCATGAACCTTTAAAGACAAAGAAGGATAACATCAGCTCAAAAGAAGAGCCTAAAGAGGCTATCATCAAACACTATTGGTCAAAGAAAGAAGTCTCTAAGATCATGGATCTTTTACTTGAGTTTGAGGATTTATGCCCATGCGGGTATCATGAAATCAAAGGATTTCACCATTCCTTGGTGGAAATGAGAATTAAGTTGATTGAGGGTGTGTGCCCGGTTTGGAAGAGACCATACCGAGATGAATCCTAACATGTGCGTGAAGGTAAAAGAAGAAATAGATAAGATTATAGTATAGGGCATCATTGAAGCTATTGAAGAGTCAGAATGTATCTGTCTAATGGTTATTAGTATCAAGAAGGACAAAACGATAAGGATCTGTGTTGATTACAGGGACCTGAATGTAGTGTGTATCATTGATCCTTTCTCAACCCAAATTTACTAAAGAAATCTTAGAGGGAGTGGTAGGACGTGAAGTCTACTCTTTCATAGATGGGTTCTTAGGCTATCACCAGGTAATAATTGCAAAGGAGGACTAGAGGAAGACAACTTTCACCACTGAGTGGGGAAGTATTTCCTAAATGGTCATGCCATTTGGATTAAATAATGCACCCGCTTTGTTCTCGTGCATTTTGGTACAAGAATTCCAAGATTTCATCCACAAGTTTCTTCTGGTTTATTTGGATGATTGGACAGTATATGGGTTTGTACAGGACCATTGTGACAACATAAGGTTGATTTTTGAGAGATGTCGGTAGTTGAGGATATCCCTCAACATTAAGAAGTGTGTCTTTACTACCCCATTCAAGACATTATTGGGGCACATCATATGTAAAGAAGGATTGTTAGTAGATCCTACCAAAGTTGTAGTAATTGTAGGATTGGGGAAGCCTATTAGTCAAAGCACGTTGTGTGGATTTATTGGGAATATGGGATACTACAGCAAGTTCATCAAGAGATATGCCAAGATCGCCACACCTTTATAATAATTTCTTAGACATAAAATTGCCTTTCATTAGGGAGAGGCACAACAGAAGGCATTCAACACTTTGAAGGATAGGCTTGTCATCGTGCCCATCCTATATTTCCTTTCTTGGGATAATCCTTTCCATCTTCATGTGGATGCCTCAGGAACCACCATTGGAGTAGTAATTGCATATCCTGGTGAGAGTATTGTTGATCATCCTTTGTGCTTTACAAGTAGGAAGTTGACACTAGCGGAGAAAAATTATACTACAACTGAGCACGAGGCATTGTCAATGATCTACGTGCTTCACAAGTTCAGATAGTATTTATTGGAAACCCCCTTTATATTTTACACTGACCATATGGCATTGAAGTATTTAGTGAACAAGCCCATTCTACAAGGGCACATATTTCGGTGGGTACTATTGCTCTAATAATTCAAGTTCATGGTGGTTGTTAAACTAAGAAAGAGTAATTCTAGACCTGATCATCTATCTAGAATCGATTCAGGGGAGGACATGCAAAGCATTGAGGATACCATGTTAGATGCACAACTATTTAGGTTACGACGCGCACCCTCATATGTTGAAGATATTGTAGTATTTTTCAAAACAGGAGTGGTGCCAGTCGAAATGAAGGCATTGGATAAAAAGTGGATAGCTATACGCTCCACACCCTACTTGTTGATTTGTGGGAATTTGTATAAATTAGGATGTGATGAGGTTTTGTGCTGATGTGTGCTAGAACATGAGCGCATTGCAATTATGGAAGAGGCACATGGTGGGATTGTAGGAGGATACTATGTGGGAAATGTAATTATGAGGAATATTCTACTCATGGGGCTTTGGTGGGAGACCATTTATCAAGATTACATTAAGTTTTATAAGGCTTGTGACCATTGCCAGTGTCTTGGAAAACTAGGAAAAAGTGATGAAATGCCCTTGTGACCAATAGCCAGCATGGAACCATTGAGAAGTGGGCTATCAAATTTTTTGGACCAATCTTGCTAGCAGCACGAAGGACTGGTTCACGGTATATCCTTACTTGCATTGATTACTTGACAAGGTGGGTAGAAGTAGCACCTACTAAGGATTGTACAACAACTACAACTACTAGGTTTTTATGGGAAAACATAATCAGCAGGTATGGATGCCCATTAAGTTTAACAAGTGATAGAGGTACACACTTCCTTAATGAAATGGTTAAGATTCTGTTATCAGAATTCATGGTGGCCCATCACAAAACTACTCCCTATCACCCACAAGAAAATGGAACTATTGAGGCATTTAACAAAATACTTAGTCACACATTGACTAAGATCTGTGATGTTGGTAGAAAGGATGGGATGAAAAAGTATCAGCCATTCTTTGGGCATAGAGAAAAACCTACAAGAGGTTGAATAAGGCCACACCAATTCAATAGGTGTTTGGCATGGAGGCTGTTCTACTAATTAAATTCATGTTACCTTCTTTGTGTATAGAGCACGCAGGAGGATTAGATGATGAAAAATCACTGGAAGAAATAATTGACAAGTTAATGTAATTGGATGAAATACGATCACTCGCCAAGTAGAGCTAGAGAACTGAAAAAGAAAAAAAAAGGCATGGCATGATCGTCACATTAAGAACAAGAAGTTTGAGGTTGGGCAGATGGTCTTGATTTATGATTCCAAGTTTTTGTGCCATCATGGGAAGTTGAAAGTCCATTGGATGGGACCTACACCATCTCGTACATCCTTGATTTAGGCACGTGCTAGTTGTAAGTGCTGGATGGGATGAGATTGCTAGGACACTTCAATGGGAGTAGGTTTAAGCCCTACTATAAATAAGTCTTCTTGGTGTTTGTAATAAGGCAATATTGCTAGATAGTTTAGGATTTCCTTTGTTGCATTTTCCTTTTCTTGTGTTTCCCTTTCTCGTTGTTGTTTTGTTTTGCGCCTTGGGTACTGGTAACCTCATTACTTTTTGAAGGTTTTGAATGCATAGAAGACCGCACATCATTTTAGTGTGGAGTGGAATAAGGTAGAAGAAATTGCAAAGTATGAAGAACTAGGAAGGATTGTGTTGTAAATCCCGGTTGGATGGCCCTGGGAAAGGAAGTGCATGGAAGGAAAGGTGAAAAAGGATGGTTGGTGTTAGGGTAAGGCTACATTGTGGATCCACGTATAAAAGAGGAGAAGCACAAAGGACAACACGATGTAGGAAAGAGAAAAAATCATGATAGAAGTACCTTCAGTGCTGGTGATGCATGTGCAAGAGTCTCCTATTAAGATGGACTGGTTGTGTGCTAGAAGGTTGGGAAATTTTCCACACAAGGTTGGGTGTGTGAGTTAAGGCGCTAAAGTCAAATTTTGATGAAAAAGCTGTAATAAAGTATTGAAGTATGGTGGTAGGTGAAGTAGCATTTAATGTTAAAAAGTGGGAAAAACTATAAATATAAGGTCGAGCATTTCATTATTTACATTGCAAATACAAAGAAGGAAGAGATTTTGTGAACTAGGGTTCCTAGAGTTGATTCGTGTGAAGAAAATTGGATAAATTTGACCGTGAGTGACTAGTTTAGATCTGCAAACCAGGAGGGAAATAGTTCACGGGTGTAGTGAGAGTTGTGGAGAAGCGTCGTCTTGTGAAAGGGATATTCAAGTGAGGATTTGGTAGCTAGGTCACGGGTTGAAAAGGATTTTCTTCACAAGTTCAAGATCTAAGCTTGGAAAGGGTAGAGAAGTAGAGCAAGAGAAGTTGAAGTGCAAAGATAAAGTACACAATGGCACCAAACCAGCTGTAACACCTAAGAAGGGCAAGGGAAAGGGAAAACAACAAGAAACTACCACATATACCAATGAAGAATGGTATGCAGAAATGCAGTACCTAGATGGGGTTTTGTTTGGAAAGGAGTGGGAGTCCCATTTAAGAAAAATGACTGTAACAGATTATAACAATCACACAAATGCAACTGAAAAGGAAATAGCGCTAGAGTTGGTGCACCCGAAAAACAAGAGGACACTAGAAGGGTTACCCATTTATAGAGATGAAATGAAAGTAAAGTTAGAGAAGGTGGGATTATTTCAACTCTATCAGTTTCCCTACATTGGGAAGCATGAGCACCTCTATCAGTGGATGATGTCATGTGTATATGAAGACCACTTTCACTTCACGGGGTGCAAGATGCACATCACTCCTCAGCTAATTTCAAGATTCACATGTCTTATCTATGAAGGAGAAAGTATAGAGGATGACCTATGAAACAAGGAAGCCATCAAAGAAAATGTCACCGCATATGCATACAAGAAAGGGTCAGGGTACTTTGATATTGCTGATATCCAAGACCCAGTGATGAGAATGACCACACACCTGGTAACTAAACTTAATGACCAAGAGAGATGGATGCAAGTAAACAAGTCATGGCTGAATATTTGTAGAAGAATATCAGAAGGTTCCATCTACAACTTATCTATGCATACATCATGGATGAGATTATCATCAGTGCACAAGATGGGTGACAAGATACTATTTTACAATGTCCTCTTGATTATTGTGTTTTCAAAGATTAGAGTGCCAGATGTGGTAGATAAGTTTATTTGGGAGTATCCTAGCGGAAGACCCCTCGTGCGCCAAGTGATTCGAAAAATACACTTACGATAGCATGACACCCGTTCACAAGGTTCTGATAGAAGAATATCAAAAGGTTCCATCTACAAATTATCTACGTACATCACGGATGAGATTATTAGCAGTGCATAAGAGGGTGATAAGATACTATTTTACAATGTCCTCTTAACTATTATGAAATATAGCAGCTCGGGGCATATAAGTTCGTTTGGGAGTACCCAGAGGAAGACCCCTCGCACGCAAAGATATTCAAAAAATACACTTACGATAGCATGACACTCGTTCATAAGGCACGTCTTAAGAAGTGATATATGAGCTTGAGGAATGTGTTCAGGGTAGACTAGAGGATCCTATAACAACTGCCAGTGCTCACAGAGGGAGAGACTGAGTTCACAGTATACCAACACTTCTTCATTGGCAGATTTATGTTGGTTGATGAAATCAAGAGCCCTTGGTATAAACTTCCATTTTCCTTCACCGTTAAGTATTTTCAAGCAGGGGTAAATAGGTTTAAAGAGGCCAAAATGCTAAGGTTCGACCTTAGTGAGGTGGACTGGGACCATAGGGAGATGTGCAGGACATTAGTCTACCCCAATAAGTGTGCGTACACGGAAAAGTACATATCAAATGAAGTTTAGATGATGAAACCCCTGACTCTGCCCATTATAGGGAGGTCTGCAGTGTGTGTATACCTTCACATAAGGCCCAAGTTTTAAAAGGTTGCTTATCTTGAGAACGAGATATATCTACCTGAAGACCTAACAGGTAGGAAGAAAACCACGCCCAAGAAAAAGGAGATGGAAGAGGGAAAGAAAAAGGAGCCAAGTGTCCAAGTTACACAAACAATGGGTGCCCTAGGAACAAGTGCTAGAACAAGTACTTACATGCATAGGAAAAGGTCCCCAGTCAGAGAGGAGGTGTCAGGGCAATGAAATCTTATCACAGAGGAGAAATCACCCTAAGAGGAAGAAGAAAAAACAAAATCTCCTATAATAGAATCCCCAGTTAGGAAGAAACAAAAGGTGATAAACGAGGCTGACTCAAAGGACACAGAGAGCTTGGAGAAATACAGGGGTGAGAGGGATGATGATGAAGAAGATGAACTTGAAGGAGACCAAGAACCACTTGTTTTCAGCATGCACAATTTGAAAGAAGAGGGCGGGAAAGAAGAACATGAGTTCCTTTTCATACAAGGGTAGCTAGGAGGAGGAAGGCGCGTAGGACATGAGAGGAATTAAATAAGTTGGAAGGCAGGATCAGATAACTCCAAGCCCGATAAAGGAGAAAATAAATGAAGGCAGGCAGGAATAAAAGCAACGAAAAATCATTGAAGCCTTGGTAGAAAAAGAATTGGAGCACAATGCTGATATAGTGATGAATGAAGATAGTGAAGAAAGCGTAGGGAAAGATCACAACAGCGTGAGAGGCCCCAGTCTATCAGTAACTGTTCCTCAGGGCATGCACAAAGGGGGAAAGAACATAGAGTTCAAGAGGCAAAGAATGAGCTACATTGATGATCCCAACAAGGTGTTCCATGTGTGCTTCCAAAGTATAGTCCCAACAGATCAAATTGTGGTAATGAAGTCATTTGATGAAGAAGGTGCATATCCTTGAATGAGGAAAATGCTTTCATGGGAACTTGAGTCCCACATTGATGATCCAAAGTTCAAGGTAAGCCAAGGGGCACTAATGAAGATATCTTATTCAAAAGGAGATAAACCCTTGGTGAATGCTCAACAAATTTCAGATGAACAAGTCTGAAATGCATTAAATAAGGTCTCGGTTGAGCTGGAAGCCAGGTTATTTGGAAGGAATGACAGGGTAAAATTTCTAGAGGCAGAACTAGAAAAGAGGGAGGAAGAGTTAGAAGAGAAGGCCAAGGATTTAAACCAGGAGGAGTTAATTAGTGCTCAGCTAACGAATGAACTTAGGGAAGAAAAGGAAAGGGTGTGCGAGGTATACAAGAAAGTAGAAGCTATCATAAATGCCATTGTTTTTAAGGATCAATACCTAGCACCGTGCGCATAACTGTATGGATCTTCCCTTGAGTTCCTTAAAGACTTAACACGCATCCTCACCATGGAGGGGAAACCTCTAGCTTTAGAATCTGTGGAAGAAGTAGTATCACACTTGGAGAAAGAGGACAAGTTGAAGGTTATAGCAATCATTGCCGAGTATAGAAAGGTTCTTACTAATGTGAAAATTTCTACCTAGACTGCTGAGGCCACGTATGCCAATTGCATAGATAGAGATAAAGTGGTGAGTATTCTAGTCGCCACTCATGAGATAGAGCTCAAGGAATTCCAAGAGAAGAACAAAGGGAATAGAGTAGAGTGGGAAAAGATCCTAGTTGAAGCTAAGAAGAAGTCATAAGCTATTGAGACCTTACGAGGTTCAATTAAAAACTGGCTGAAGGAGTTATACCCAAAAATTACAAGAAGGATGGATGCGCTTGAGGACATGGGCAAGGAATTGGAACGAATGATTGAAATATTGAACACTCGAGGAAATAGAATGGGTTTTGAGTAGGTAAGCACACTAGTTGGCAACCTCTACCAAAGAGCCCAAAATGAAGTCGATTCCTAGAACAAATTGGAGGTCAACTTGTAAAAATATTTTCCTATCTTGTTACAGTAATACCATCACTTTCCCATTATTTCTTCATTCCCAAATTCTTCATTCCCTTATTATTTTTCCAAGATGTTAAGTCTATTGTGATTCTTTGTTAATTGGAAAAGTGTTCCCATGGGTGGAGAATAGGCATAGTGTGGGGTGATGTTGGACCCCTAAACTATTGACTAAATACAGAGAGGTGCATAAGCATGCAAGTCCTAAGTTAAGGGGAGGGTGGGTAAGGAGAGGGTGTGCAAGGTAGGGTTCTAGGAGGGTTTTTGGGACCTGTAATACGTGCCAATAGAACAAGGTCTCGGGACTTAGCCATATTTGGCGTATCGGGCAGGGAACACGAAAAAGCATGACCCGAATGCGCATGCGGAGTGGATAAGGTGCCAACCTGGAAAAAAGTTGGCCTAGGAAGGAATATGTCCTATGATAGAAGTTTCTAGAAGACCATCATGGCAAGGAGTGGAGAGCTCAGACTTGGAGAAGCATGCTCCCATAGAGGACCACATTTGGACATTTGGTAGTGGATCTGAAGCCTTAGAAAGTTGGGTTGGCAGTTCAAGAGGCCTATAAATACATTTACCCATAGAAGAAAATGAGAGGAAGAGAGAGCGGAACTTTGTAGAAATGTTGTGAGTTGTATTGGTTGGAGAGATAAAATATAGGAGAAGGATGCATCAAAGGGGCTTGGGATTGTAAATTTTCTTTTGGGAGCTAAGGAATGTAAATACAGTTATGATGTATGACTTTGGTCTGCCATACTGTGATGTTTTGTAATGGATCTAATGGATGTAATGAGGTTACCAACTTATTTGAATATGATCATTAATGATTTTGGTCCATACATATATCTTCCTGGCTTTGTTTCATGTATGTTTATGAAATGAGTGTGATTCCTTATGTATTTTCCTTTCTATTTTGGTTCAGTCTTATAATTTGTTAAGTATATATCTGTTTGGAATGACTGCATTGGTCTAGAGGCCATTCTGAGCTCTATGATGAATGTAAGTCTCATTTCTTCTCGCTCTCTTCAAGTTTTTATCATAGATGATATTTTCCACTAAACTTGCATAAAGGAGAGACTCGGCACCCGTGCGTGCCTTAGGTGAGTGACCATCACCTACTGGGTGATAGGCCGATGTGCATGGGATTCCCTTGTTCTTTGTTGGGTGTAAAAATGACTAAGTCTCCTTCTTGAAAGTTTATAGCCTTAGACTTTTTATCAAATGTGTTCTTAAAATGAGCTTGATATTTCTCCATTACTTGAATTTCTTGGTTCCTTAATTCCTCTAACTCTATGAGCTCTGCATATTTGACCTCGATGGCTTTGAATTCAAAAAATTCCAGCTATTTGATGAGCTCCAATGTTGGAAACTCAAGGGATACTATTTTTTTTTCTTCTGTAGTCACAAAGTCATGCACTTTAGACATTTATTTATCCTGGTATCATAATTCTACTTTGAAATTTCTTGAGTGAAGAAACTACTAATTAATCCCTTTCCTTTGGCCATGTTGTTTATTTTATTTCATAATTTTTGACCTATTATACCCATATGACTATCCATTTTCTGACTTTCTGCGTTATTTTATCCTTGGTTGGGGTGCCCAGATTTGTAGTGACATGTCAATGGGCACCGTGGTTCTACTTGGGGTGACCCGACCCTTTTTACACTTTCCCACCATTTTTTGGGCCTCTTCTAGCCATTTTAAATCTTTATATTTCTTGTGGTCAGCCTTTTCGGGGTTAATTATGAAGTTACAGCAAGAGAACCCTATAAATATAAAGTTATAAGACCATCATGGGGGACCAAACATCACTTACTAATATCACTCATTTATAGTTACATCCATATATTGCATTGACATCAAGGAAAAATCTAGGACATTTGCATAACACTTCATAGGGGGAGGGATTCTATTCTATTCCATGCACACATTCTATTACATTTTCTACATTAAGCTATTACTCACCATTTCACAAAGTATGATTGGCACAAGAACACCTAGGGCATAAAATGAATGCACTCACCAAAACTACATATAGGTCCAAAATGTAGTGCAATGCCTAGTCAATAGTCCCATCTTTGTGACAGCTAAGACCAGTCTGATCCATTCATTTGAATATTTCTTTTTTTAGGGTTTTGATACTTCCTTTTGGTATTTTGTAATTTATTTATTCCTTTTGGAATATTTGGATCATTCAGTGCATTACACGAAAATTAATGTGACATACAAAGAAGCTTATCAGTCATCTCTAGGACCTGTGAAGACTAGTTCTAGGCCTTTTTCCAAAACCAAGGAAACTTTTTTTCTTACCAGAGCACCCGTGGGTGCCCCAGTCCTCTCCCAGACAATTCATTCTATCCATATCACCCAAATTTTTCCTCTGCATGACTACAACATAGTTGTTCCTGCTTTTGATTTATTCAGTTACCACTAGGACAAAGTCCGATAGGAATCTATTATAATATGAGTTCTTTCCTCTTCTCCCTTGCACATTAGGGTTTAGTATTTAATTTTACATATTTTCTTAGATCATTAACATACTATTTGCTTCATTTGTTTACTCCATTTAAAACTATTCATAAATTAGATTAAATATATTCATACTACCTACTTTAGTTCAATTTAGTTAATCATGTTGGTGAACTTGACTTACAAATTTCTCTTTATTAAATTTTATTCCCATTACTTGTAGTGGTAATTTTGGATCTCTTCAATATTATGAGCTACCCTCATTCCCTCATCTTTTTTCAAGACCAATGGCTGATATATCTACTTCTATTTCTCCTACTAGCAATCCCTTAGATAGTTCCAATAATTTTCCTCTTCATAAAATTAATGCATCTGATAGTGAAATTTATCATGATGAAGAAAAAAATGTTGATCAAGACCAACTCAGCCCTCTTACTAACTTTCACCAAGCATTGCATGAAAACCCTACTCATCTCCCCCATGTCTTGCATGCTCTAATCTCCTCTCAGTGTGTTCGTGATGCTTCAACTACCATAGTTGTTTCCTCTGCTCCCATAGTCTCCACTCTTCCCACTTGTGTTTCCACTCCTATTCCTACCCTGATGGATCCTTCTGTTCACTTTGGTACTCCTCCTTTGCATCTCAGTTCCTCTTCAAACTCCATATATTTGACCTCTTTATATCAATACCTACAGACCTAGATTCTACAACTTCATCTAGTTACGTCACATGCATCACCATCTCTAGATTCTAACTCATTTATACATACTCATTTTATGCCTACCATATCTACTTATAAATCCCCAACAAATTTTGTCTCTCCTAAGAAACCTATATTCAAAGGCCATGGTGAATCACAAGAGTATCTCCACGCATTCCATGTAGCCTACCTTGACTATGCAGATGATCATATTCTCTTAGAAAATATTTTTCCTTGTAGTTTGCAAGAATATACAATGATTTGGTTCTATGGTGTACATGTACATTTGGTGGTCTCTTTCATGCATCTAGATGATGCATTTCTCACACATTTCTCTATCAATATATGCTCTAAGATATCCTATTCTCAACTAGAACAACTCAAACAAAGGCATAACAAACACTTATCTGATTATGTCATGTGTTACAGAAACAACTTAGCTAAGATTTCCAATGTCCTTGCAGATCTCGAGATTCAAGATTTATTTATCTAGAGTCTATTACCAACCCTACAGGAGAGTGTCCTCTTTGAAACTTCTCCTTCATTTGATCAAATTTTTCATACTCTCATGCTTTGTGAGACTGAACTATTAGCCATAGGAAAGCTTAAATATCAAGAAAAATCATTGTCATCCACACGCTTTCAAATTAAACCACCATCCAAACCCTCTACAACTAAACCCATGGATGAAAAACCACTGTAAACGTAGTCTCTAACCCTAGGGAGCTTCGACCACAACCATACATATGCAATTTTACTAAGATTAGTACTCCACCGAGTTGCTACCACAACTCATCGATAGTAATCTTATTACCTTACCATTTCCACTGCAACTTGATCCCTCTCGACACAAAGGGCATAATTTCAATGACAGTTCATATTGTGATTATCATCAATGCATTAGAAATTCCACTGATTATTGGTTCTGGTTATGAAATCTCATTCAAAATCTACTTGAAAATGGTCAAATTGAGCTTTTAGAATCTACAACATCCACACCTATTAATGACAACCATAAAATTAAAATTTTTAACAACCCCTTGCCAAAACATGATACGAAAATGACTGATTCCTTTGCTAATTATCTATCACACAATACCTTCTTCCCCAGGAGATATATATTTCTTAGTTGCTAACATTGAACGTTTACCACCTATCATTTATTTTTCCAACATATATTATCATGCCAAGTTTACATCCAACCATTTGTACATCCATGGATCTATTGGCTAAACCTCCATCAAAAACACTAAGGTTGACCCATCATGGCCCATTAGTGTGTGTTCTATGTCACTCCTTAATACTATCGGGTATCATCTATCTCAAGTTGAATACCCTTTTAAAAAACCCTTTGGAATTGTTCAACTACATGTCACAATTGGTCCTCTTATAATGCTTGTGTGTTTCCTCATTAGAAACATAGTTGAGGGATGTGACATTCTCCTTGGTCTTAATTGGATTTTTTTATCTCAATCTATCATTTGTGCCTCAAGTTCATTCATAAAAATCAGGGAATTTCTATTGACTATGTCTCTCCATCTACTCCATGGTCATAATCCCCTTGCACAATAACTAGCACATTCCCTACTTCATCTAGTGCATCACATTCTATGTTTCTCAAAGCCCAATCTATTCCTAGTTCTCCTACTTGCATATCATCTGCATGACTACATCGCTCCACTAGCCCTACACATAAGTATAGTCCTATTCCTCACATATTTATTGCATCTCGACATAGATCACCACCTTATTTTTTTCCCTATAGATATTCTTCACCTTTGTAATCTGTATCACAAAGATATCCATCACTAATGCATTTTGTGACACCACACCCTTCTTAATACATTCATCCCTCACATGCATATAGGTTGCATTCACCACTACAACATTTGTCTACCATACCTCCACTATTAGAGTATGGTCATACGCTTTCATCTCCTCCTTCAGATGAAGGACCTCTTTATATCACTATCATTACATAGTTAAACCATTCATGCACACTCGGGGGGCATGAAACTATGCTCCCCCTACCCCATCTTAGCATAGTTATCATATTTTACATCTTTATGCATTCATATTCTTACCTTAGGCATATTCATCTTACATTCTAGCGTCATTTCCCGATGACACACTCTTGTGCTTCGGTTCACACTTGAATATTGAGGGATTACTATTACACTAAAACCCACACACTGCACCATAGGCATTACACACTGCACTTCACCCTATATCACATTTCATACAACCTACATTCTACATTTTGACATTTGTGCATTATATCTACACCATTGTCTACACCGCTTATATCTTACACCACTCTTCTTACATACTACATACATGTCATTTTACACATTATAAATTTTTTACATTGCATTCTACATATCACATCCTTACACACTCCACTCATCACATGGTCGAATTTTTACACTACATTGTCTTCTACGCACTGTACTCACTACTGTATGGCGTACTTTTAGTTCCTAGGTCCATACTCGATTGTCGAGGGTTTCCAAATCAAATGGACCTTACACATTTACTACTCAATCTTTTACCATGTGACATCTCTAGGATAGTGACATATGATTTACGCTAAATCGTCACCTATCTTATCATTTTCTCATGGTATACCCCTGAGGTTACATCACCACTCCTTACTATTCATCTTGTAGTTACATACGCTTTAGGCTAAATCATCACTCATCCATTCATATTATAGTGATATAATCTTAAGATAAATCATAACTTATATGCTCATCTAGTTGTGATATATTCTTCAGCTATAGGTTTCATGCACACATCATCGCTAGGTTATGTTTCATCCCTACACTTACACATTCATTCATAAACACGTTAGACATAACACACATTAATCGACCATTTCCTGATGATGCACTCTCCTTTATGGTTCATTCTTGAATGCTGAGGGGGAAAATAAAATGAACCTCACTACATACATTTCCATCCACTCGGGGGGCACGCAGATCCTATCACTCCATTTTTCATTCTATTCCACCCATCCACAACATACTACATATTATGGTTACTTTTATTCTTGCTTAATTTTTATTGTTCATGGTCACTTTATTATACATTATAGTTAGCTTAATTGTATGCCATTTATCTATATCATACACACATGCATGTTTACACCTTTTTCTAGTTATGATTGCATATATAGGTATCTTACATGTATCATGGATGCTCACCTTCTACCCTTCCTACACCGGTCACTGGGGGCATCCACATTCATCTCCTCTAGGTGCTATTGTTTCATTTTATACTTAGTACTTTCCATTACTTGCTTATACATGCTTTTTACATACTAGCTATCTTTCTAACATGATAACGGGTGCTTCATGTGTAGTATTGGTTATGTATGGATATTGTTTTCTATACTTGTTTGTTAAATTATATACTTTTGTTTGCTATTGTATACGAGACTTACCCTTTTTTTGGTGTGCAAACTTGTTTTTTGTTTTCAGCCATGATGGCCTTGCATGTCTTGCGACATCATGAGTGATGTCCCAAGTTTGTAGCCCACTGTGTGCGACTTACTTGTCTTCTTGCATGTTTACATTATTTTTATTGGTAGATTACACTATATTTGCATAGCTTATACACTGTTTTCTACATGCATGTGTATTTACACTTGTTTTTTGCTAGCCTTGTTGTTTGTGCATGCCTTGGTTTCTACCAAAAACCTTTCATTTTTACATCGTACATGCGGTTGGACCTCTTTTGGGGTTGCATGTCTCCTATTAAAGACGTCGCATATGCCCCCAAAGATGGGGGCATCATTTGGGGGTTTCTACATACTGACACAATGTATTTACACCAGTTTAGTTTAGTGCAATTTCTGCCCTTGGAATTGTGGGTTACATTCAACGAGTGGGTTCAGAAAAGTCTCTGAACCCCATACATAGCAGCTTTTATAGGACATGGTGTCCTTAGAATTTCTAGGAAGTAGTTATAGGATTGGAGGTTACAATGGGTGTGCCTCTCTACACTAATTCATCCAATGGCATTTGATCACCCAAAAAACTAAGACAATACAGAGATCTCTTCACATATTTCAGGGAAACAGTTAAAGATTATAGGACACAGATAATTTCCACCTTACACTTCTTTAGCCTGTGGCATAAGATTGCCCCCAAAAACTCGTAGTACAAATATATCCTTCTACAATTTCTCTCTCGACATGGATAAGGTGCACATGTTCCATTTACCTTTACATTTACATTTTCCATTCACATTAGCATATTTTTACATATACATACATATTTTACATTTAAAATACATACATATTTGAATACTTGATCATTTTTCTCTTTGCAGGTCCAGTTGTATGAGAAAAAAAAATAGTCGAATAGGGGAAAAAAAAAACAACAATAACAAAAATAAAAAACATTCTGCGGCATGTGATTTACTAACCATGCAAGTACATTACACCACTATGGCATCACACACATGCATTTTTACCTTAGCTTCACTCTCATCGTTTTTTTTATTTGTGCATTTTTTCATCTATAGTTTCCACGCTCCTCCCATCTTTTTTTTCATTCTACACTTTTGTCTAGTCCTTTGGCACATTTTCTACTATACTCCTTTATGGGACATTAGGTATGCATCTATATATACTTTATGTTACCATGATTTCCGTTCACCAACATAAAGTGGGGGAAAAAAAATGTAGTCACAAAATCATGCACTTTAGACATTTATTCATCTCAGCTCATACTACTATTTATACGATTCTTGAGTGAAGAAAAGTACTACTTAACCACCATCATTTGGCCCATGTTATTTATTTTATTTTCATAATTTTTCTACCTATTGCACCCCATATGCCCATCCATTTTCTGAAAATTCCCATGTTATTTTAGACTTGGCTAGGGAACCCCAAAATTCCCATGGGCCGGCCCTGGTCCCCACCAGGGACAACCCAACCCTTTTTTGCACTTTCCTGCCATTTTTTTGGGCCTCTTTTAGCCATTTTACATGTTATATCTTTCTTTTGGTTGACCTTTTCAGGGTTAATTACAAAATTTAGAGTTAGAGAACCCTATAAATATAAAATTTATGAGACAATAATGAGGGGACATAACATCACTTATTGCTATCACTCCATCTAGAGTTTGCATCCCATCTATTGCATTGGCATCCATATAGCTCCATCATCAAGGGCACAAGCTATGACATCTGCATAACACTTCATAGGGGGAGGGATTCTATTCTATTCCATGCACACATTCTATTACATTTTCTATATTTATCTATTACTCGTTATTTCACAAAGTGCGACCGGCACAAGAGCACCTAGTGTATGACATGCACACACTCACAAGAACTACATCCGTGTCTAAAATGTAGTGCAACACTCAGTTAGTAAGCTCACTATTGTGGTAGCCGAGGTCAATATAACCCATTCATTTGCATCTTTATTTTTTTAGGGTTTTGGTACTTCATTTTGGTCTTGTGAAGGTTATTTCTTCCTCTTTGAATATTTGGAGCATTCGGCATAGTATAAGAAAATCAATGTGACATACATTGAAGTTTATCAGTCATCTCTAGGACCTGTGAAGACTAGTTCTAGGAATTTTTCCCTGACTAAGGTGCCTATGTTGCTTACCAGAGAACTTGTGGGTGCCCCAGTCCTCTCCTAGGTGCTCCAATCTAACCATATCATCTAGATATTTACTCTGCGGAACCTTGGCATAGTCCTTCCTACTTTTGATGTATCCAATTACCACTACGACACAGTCCGACAGACATCTATTATCAGTTGAGTTATTTCCTCCTCCCTTACACATTAGGGTTTAATATTTCATTTTACATATTTTATTAGATCATTAACATACTATATGTTGTATTTGTTTACTCAATTTACATCTGTTCATAACTTAGATTAATTGTCTTCATACTACCTAGTTTAGTTCATTTTAGTTAATCAAATTCTCTTGCCATAGACTAACTTGGAAGGAGTAGTTGATCTTTTGGGAGTAATCATATCTTCCCATAAGGATGATTTCAATATTGAATGAAAAGTCCTTTGATTTTCATTGAAATTTTTCCTTATGACCCTCAACAAGTTTTTGTTTGTGAACTCAACTTTCCTAATGCCCAGGGGGTAATAGTTTGAAGATGTCCTTAGATATATACCATTTTCACAACCCAATTAGAGATCTTGGTGCTAAGAAATTCCAATGCATTATCAGAAATAATAGTGAAAGGGAAACCAAATCTTTCCACAATACCTTCATAAAAATCAAGGATGTTGGTTTCATTTGCTTCTTTAAGTACAACTACTTCTGTCCACGTAATGAAATAATTTATGGCTACTAGAATCCACTTATAGCCTAGGATTGAATTTTTATTGATGAATCCAATGAATTCCAACCCCCACTACATGAAAGGTTGATCAAAAAGATAGTGGGTGGAGTGGAAGGGATTCTAATATTTCATTTCTTGAAAAGAAGGAACGTTTCTTGCAGTTCTTAACCCATGAAAAATAGTCATTGAAAATATTAGGCCAATAATATTCAACCTTCATAATCTTGAGAGCCATTACCCTTGGATTAAAGTAACCTCCTCCTTCTCCATCATGGAATTCATGCATTATCCTCTCAATCTAATTTGTCTTGATGCACCTTAAGAGAACAACATTCACATCTCTTTTGAATAAAATGTCATCTATAAGAACATATGGAATAGATTGAAGTCTGAAATATTTTCTCTTATCCTTACTTAATCTTGGAGGGAACCGACTTGTTTGGAGGAAGTACACCATATCTTGAGTCCAACAACAAATCGGTAAAGCATCATCTGGCTATTATGGATTATTCTAAAGCACTAAAATGGATTCCTCATTAGTTTGTTGATGTAGACACCCACAATTTAGCTCCATGCAATTTAAATAATTAAATTGCATTAATTATGTCCTTTCTCACAAATTGACGACATGTCATCAATATCACACATTTTTCTCTTCTATCATCATTAATTAACTACATTACACTAGTTAATTGACCCTTCTATCTAGAAAAGACAACAATTAATGGCCTTCCATTAATTAAACCCCTTTCTACTTGAATTAATTAATTATTATTAATTAATTAAGTTTCCTATTTTATTAGATAAATAAATCATCATTTATTTAGTCTAAAACATTCCTATTCCCTAAATCATACTAATTGTTCTTCTAAAAACTTCTATAAATATTTCTCACCTATTAATTAATCACTTGGGTTAATTAATAAATACCCTCAAACCCATTAGCCACTAAAAGAGAAACTAAACCCTCCTAAGGTTGACTCAACCTCTTTTCAGCCATAGCCACCCCAACTAACTCAACCTACCTATTATCCCACATGTAAAGGGATGTAGCGATTCATTTATCCATTGGGATATATAAGGAGCCCTCCTCTTGCCATTCTACTTACACAAAAATGAGCATAGAGCCTATACTATAGCTATTTTATCATCTTACATATTTCTTCTATTAGCAGAGCTAGCTATCTTCATTTTTTGCATTCATCCATCCAAGTTTGAAGTCATATGGAGATATTTCAAGTGGTCCTGTAGTCATGGATTGATGAGACTCCATTATTGAAACCTTGGTATTCAAACATACAATCAACCCTTTTGATTGTTAAGGATATAAATAGATTCATTTTGTTGATTAACATTCAATAGAGATAGAGATTAATTGTTTAGCATATTAGTTTGGATGTTTATTCATGTTATAATGCAAATATGTTGGTAGATTAGTCTTTTTTAAGCTCTAAGAATGATGGTGCATATATTTTAGTTTATATTTATTTTAGAACCACTAGGTGTTAGTTATAATTCTCCTTGCATAGATAACTAATTCATGCACACATTTGGCACGCCCGGTGGGATGGATCCTTAGTCCCTTAGCATTATGGATCAAATTTTGTTATTATTTAAATTTTTGGATAACCCTTGATATGCACATGTTTGAAATAATGTTTAATTTCTCATGATCTTACTAACTTTGCATGTGTTGAGTATTTTTTAGGGGTTTAATTTTGATGGGTCATGGTCAATTTTGGGCTAACATGTTAAAAAATTGAGATTTTTGAGCTTTCTTGCATCATTTTCCCGTGTTTGTGATGTCATATATAGGTACAAATGTACCCATCTATCTATGAATGTACCTATCTAGGTGTGTATCTGTCGAGATACCCATGTATCTGTCTCTTTGGGCACGTTCCTATCCTGTTCAATTTCTATTTTCACAGAGGAGTGCACCTACCAAGATACCTATGTATTCGTCCTTCTATGAGTGTATCTGTCTGGAGGTACTCTATTTTGATTCTGGGAGTGTACCTGTTAAGATATATGTGTATCCATCTCTCTAGGAATGTGTCCATCCTGACCACTATTTGTTTTGACCCTGTGCACATACTTGTTAAGATCCACACGTCCACATTGAAAAGTGCATGTATCTGCCAGAAGGAGCATGTAGGTATCATTTTCATAATTTTTGGTCTACTTTGAAGTATGAAAAAGTTTTTACTAACTCCTTCCAGGTGTTATTTTGAAGCTAACTTCTATTTTGCAGGGATTATTTACATGTTTTTGCTAACTTTATTTGATTTGTCTAAAGGGTTAAATAAACATTACATGCTTAATCATGAGATTGGAGTCACATATGCTCTTCCCTTGCACCTTCTAGATGATCTTGAGAATCAGAAATTATTTCTATATCTATTTTATCTTGAAAAATGTTTGAAAAAAATGTCAAATTTGGTTAAAATGAAATTTTTTTTTGTGTTTGAATCAAGTATTTTCCATTATTGATTTTGTAGTTGGATTTTATGTCATGTATGCTCTTCTCTTGCATCCTCGGATGATTTTGAGAATCAGAAATGGATTTCATCCTCTTTATGTGTATGAAAAACTACTAAATTCATTGTGCATAACCTAAACGATTGTCGAATAATGAAAGATCGAGACAAAATAAAACTACTAATACAATTTCTGTGTAGGTTGCCAAAGGGTGTTCAAGCAAACCACATTAAGTATAAAAGATAAAAAATACACCATAATCAAAAGACTGTATTTGCAGGTTCGGATAAGGGTACACCTCGTCTGCTTAACTAGGACATAACCCCTTTGGCATAAGCCTTAAGCTACAACAATGGGGGTGGTCCTAGGAACCCCAAAGTAGTCCACGTAAGAGGGAACCTTGTGGATGAAACAGGAAGTCCTCCACACTTCCTACTTGATTAGTGATACATGTGAGAATTAGCAACAAAGTTATCCATATCATGAACCTAGTGAGAGTATATAATGGATGCATTCATTTCCCACTATGCTTAAACGGGGTAAAATAAAGATGAGATACTCCTTGAGATACCTTGGCAAACCGATCTTGCATCTAGATAACTTGTGACACCTAGCTGAGTGAACCACCTAGGAAACTATCTTGTCGAGGAGCCAACTTTGACCATGTCAAAACCAATTTGAGTTGAGAGCCATGATAAAAGGGAGAACTTTCTCAAAATTGAAATATTTTTTATCAAACAAGAGGAGATTCCATTAAAGTTCAAATGTCCCATCATTCATCACAGAGATTGTGAAGCATTACTTTTTCTTATTTTTCCACTTGCCATAAGGCGAGGCAAAACTATGCCGAAGTGAGGCCAAACTATTCAACGCCAATTGATCTACTTCCTTCAATTTTTTTGAAACTTTTTTTTATCAAGAGAAGAATGACTACCCTTTTGTTACTAATTGATTATATTCACCAATTTTTTGTCCGTTTACAATCATCCATGTTTGTGGCTGAGTTGTTAAACATTTAAAGTGCAAGGAGACATTTTCATATCAATGGTAGCCTTTTTTTGATCTTGATACCCAAATCAAGATCATAAATCATAGTTAAGTTTTATTCATCATCTTGATTCTCCTTTGAATTGTTATCTAGTTTGTATTGTATCATAACAATTTTGATACTTACGTCTTGTTTCTTGCAAACTTGGCCTAAGTATCTAGATTATAACATTACGCTATGCACATTATAAAAATTCCTTGGTATACTCTAGCATTATTTTATTTTTAAACATTACCTCAATTTTGAATGGTGTTGAGTGTTACCATTCATTCATGTTATATCAATATGATTTTGATATTAATACTTTACTTTTCTAAAAAAAATTGGTTAACATATCTTAGTGGTACTGTTGTGTCGCTTACAATCGTAACTACCACTTTTTGAGATATTGGTCTTGATTGGATTCAATCTCACTCTTAGTATACTTTGTTTGGGGATCATATTAACTTTTTGTTATTACTTATGCATTATTCATTTCATTGAACTTGACATAAGTGGTGACATTTTTTTAACCATCTTAAACACCAACTACTATTTGAAAACAAACTTAGGAAGTACGCCATTTTGATTGATTGGTCTAAACAGAGCATTGTGTGATTATATTGTGTTTATCACTTTTGACTTATTCTTTTAATAAAATCACTTTGGCAAATTGATCCTTTAACATTCATAATTCTTTGAACTATTGACATTTTTTAACATTTGTAAACTTCCACTTATGTGTGATCAATACCTTTTGAGAAAATTCAAAACACCTTAGTGAATTTCTCACACATCACGAACCCCAAAAAAATATTGGGAGCTAAAATGCAAGTAATTGAAAACAAGGGTCAAATACCTTTATTGGTCATGATTTAGGGCCTCTATTTTCCATAGAAAAGGAAGCAGAAGAGATGATAGATCATATTGGTGATGAAGCAAGATCACCACATGCAGAGTTTGAATTTTACCCTAACCTATTAGATGAATTCCTTTTCATAAACAAAGATAGGGTGTTTGAGAGAGTGGTGGAATTAGGTGCTAGAATTCCAACAAAACATGAAACTATTCCACCCACAAATGAGGCTAATGATGAAGAAGCACCTCTAATTAACATGCTTCCACATCAAATGTAGAAAACAACAACATGGTGAGTTATAAATTACCATTCATCAAGATACCACGTAGAGTAAGAATAGAACATGAAAATGTGGAACAACCCCTATTTGATGAAGATGAATAAGAACATCATGAGGAAGAAGTCACTATACCACAAAAAATTTAAAACCTTAATAAAAAATTAGCTTTACTGACATATCATGTACAAAAAGAAACAAAAAAATGTACATCGAGAGAAACCTAAGGACAAAATAGTGAACTTCACATAGAAAACCAAGAGGGATGAATGCAAAAATATAGTCACATAAAGGAGCAACTAATTTCACAAGAACTACAATCTATGAAAGAAATGCTCACAAGCCTTCAAGAAAGTAATGGGGGAAATAACAAAAGGTATCAATACGAAGAGTTATGCCCCCATCCATTTGATAAAGCCATGTTGCTTCAATCCTTTCCTAAGAAATTTGACATGCCAAAATTTGAAAAGTATAGAGGGAAAGGTGATCCATGCGATCATGTGAAATATTTTTACATGGCATGCCAATAATTGGCCTATAACAACAACTACCTCATATGGCTCTTTCCAAAAGTCTAGGAGGACAAGACTTGGAATGGTTTACTTGCTTACCTCGTGGGTGTATATTCACATGGCCTGAATTGGCAGAGAGGTTTTTATGACATTTATCATACAATATGGAAAGTGACATAACCATGTAAGACTTATGTAACACCAAATAACGTCCAAATGAACCCTTCACAAGTTTCCTATATAGATGGTGGGGGCAAGCTAGCCGCTTCCCTTGCTCAATACCTAAAAAGAAACTTGTTAGAATATTTGTACACAATCTAAATGTAGACATCACTTTTCATTTACAAATGCATTGTGTTAGGAGATTTGAAGAGGTCACCAAGAAGGGAATACTAATAGAAAATTCACTCATTGAAAAAGGAACAATCAAATCATCTTCCAAGGATAATCAATCTACTAGACCAACAGACAAGCCAAATAACTTTAACAAAAATAAGCATGTGGTAGAAGACGGAATCACGGATTCCAAAATATACAAGTAGTCCAAGTTGGTCAACCTTTTAAACTGACCAAAGGGTCAATCCAACCACTAGCAAGTGTAGAACATTCACTCCTCTTAACGAGTCTTTGTCTGAAATATTGAAACAATTGGATATAGTCCACATGGTGACTTATCCTACGACACAACCCTTTGATGACAATGCTCCTAAACCTTCATGGTATAAAGAGCATGAATATTTTTATTTTCATCATCTAAAGGGAAACAAGAAATACAAGTGCCTAAGACTTCACTAGTACATCCAAGATCTTATTGATAATGGAGAGATACAAATTGATCCACCAAAGAAAAATTAGATGCCAAATGAAAAGATGGGGATATTCAAAGAACCATTCCCTAAGCATGGTAAAACAAATGAGAAGAATGCAGATGAGGGAGATTCATTCCAAAGTTACAAAGCCACAAATTATCTATATACCAAAAGTGATAACAATTATTACTACTCACTCATTGGATGTGTTCGCTCTTCTGATGAGTATGTGAATACCATTAGGATCAAGGGAAAAAATTGTGCTGCGGTAACAAGGTGTGATCATCTCACAATCTCAACACCTCCTCTATAGTGATTTAGACCTAAGCATTTATCACTATGAGATGAAGAGAGGGAGTGATGATGTAACGTGAGGTGTATACCACGACAAAATGATAGAATGGGTGACCATGTAGCCTGAAAAATATTTCAGTATCCTAGAATGGTCACATAGTGAAAGGTAGAATGGGAAATGTGTGATGAATTTAGGGTCAATTTTATTTGTAAACCCTCATAAGTCGAGTATGGACCGAGGAAATAAAATACATCATAGGGTGGTGAGTGCAACATGTAGAAAGCAATGTAGTATATGTAATGATAAAAAATGACCATTGAATGAGTAGAATATGTAAATATGTGATGTGTAGAATGCAATGCAAGAGGTGTCGAATGTATAAAATGTAATGTATAGTGCGTGATGTAACATGTGTAGGAAGACTAATAATTTAATATGTAGGATGGAATGATGTTATAATCGTATGTAATAAAGAATAGTATAGTATGTAGAAAATGTATGACATGAAGACGCATAGTGTATGATGTCTGGTATATGAATATGTATAGGAAGTGAGGCAATATGTGTAAATATCCTCATAATGCATGATGAAAATGTGTAAGATGAAGACTACTATAATGTATGATGCATGAATGTGGAAATGGCACAATGTTGTAGACGAATGTGGAGAATGTATTGTGTATGAAATGCTATGTGTTACTAGATGTGGTGTGTAATGCCTAGAGTGCAGGGTAAGTGCAACAAGTTGGGGGACTAAAAAGTGTAAATAAAATCCTAAATTTTACATCAAAAACAAAAAAACATCAATTTTTCTCTTCCGCGGACTTGAACCATACCAAGAAAATGAAAACATGTAACAAAAATGGTACCATAGTGTAGGGGAGACTGTTAGCTTTGTAAAAATATTTATTTTAAAGTGAATACAATATGATAAATATCATTTTATAATTGTTTAATAATAGTAGGTCTTTAAGACACTTTTTCCTATGAATGTTCATGTCTACATTTAAGACTGCAACTTTTTTTAACTTTTCATAATGTGATAAAACATATACCATCCCAACCATGACGAAATTTTAGACAAGTTGAAAAAATTATTTTATTTCGATATATTTTTATGAGGTTATGGCATGCAAATAGAAAGTGCTCCGTTTTCTTTATGTTTTCAAACCAATTTCAGAGAAAAAATCGTAAAAAATATATATTGGTAAAAAAAATACAAAATAAAATCTATCCCAAGATAGATAGCGACATCTAACTTTTCATTAAAGGAAAAAAATATATCAAGTTTTGGTCATCCAAATCACTGGCAAACAGACTACAATCTTATAGGATTTTTCAAAAAAAAAAACCAAGTCATTGAATTTTGAGTGTTTAATATAGATAAACTTGTCCATTTTTTAAAAAATTAACTAGTTTAGAAGCTAGATTTGGGATGCTACAATTCATATTTATATAAGTTTTTCTAATTTTGAGTGCATGCATTGCTAATAATCCCTAAAAGTTGAGATTTCATTGTTATTTGCAATATGATGTCCACTTATGACCCCATTTTGGCCCCCCAACTTGCTGCACTTACCCTATAATGTGTGAGGTTCATGTGTAGTAATCCCTCAATACTCAAGTGTGAACCGAAGAACAAGAGTGTGACATCAAGAAATGACGATGCTAAAACATGTAATGAGTATGCATATGAGATGATATGAATGTATGATAATGAAAAGATAAGAAATTTACCTATGCTAATATGATAAGGGGGGGATTGTGTGACTGTTATGCCCCCTAAGTGTACTATGATGATGGAGATATATGTAGCGACACGAGAGGTGCCATGCAATTGTGGGAGAGCATTTTTTGTGTCGTGATAAGAGTAAGGGAAAACACCTTGAATGGTCATAGTTTTGGTGGTATTGTTGATACTGTCAAAGACTCGATAGGAGAAGAAGGTTGATAGATTACGGGAGGTGGTTGTGCTCCTTGACTTGGTAATGTTGTAGATGTATTGGGAGGAAAAAGTGCTATATTGGTTGTTATGGGTGGTTGTTTAGGTATTACTTGTATTTTCAAAGAAGGCGCGTGAAAAATGGTGGTGTGATGCTCATTAATTGGAGGAGAAAAAATATCACAAAAATGAGAATCATGTGATGAAACTATAGTAGTTGTCTGACTAATAGAGGAATTAGAATGCACATGTGAGTGATTATCAATAGCAAACATGTAATCAATAAGAGGATCATCTAGAAATTTCTTAGATAGATTAGAAGGAGGAACACTAGTAGTCGTATAACATGGTGTAATAGTTATATATGGGCATATATTGAAGGCTACAAAACCCCAACACTCAAGATTTTTGATCCTACATTGTGTAGCATAATACTCATTATCAATATGTCCATCGATTCTATGATAGTTTCAATATGGATGACCTTGATATTTTGTAAGCTGATATTGAGGATAATAATGAGTAGGTGATAAAGTGATCAACTGATGACTAAGGAGCTGAGTAAGAATGTCATGTGGCATAGTATTGTGCTCAAACATAAGAGGCCCAAATAATGGTATATATTGAGGTTCAACTAGATGACATATAGTGGACATATATTGCATATAAGATGTAGATGGAGCACAAACATGCAATTGAGAAGCATATTTAAGATGTTGAATTTCATATCTAAGAGATGTGATTGTGGATTCCTTGGACACAAATTTATCTTGAAATAATGTATGTAAGGCTTGAATCGAGTCTAATAGTGGTTGATTAGATGGAGGATCATTAATACTAGGGTTGAAAAATAGACAATGAAACATAGAATTTAATTCGTGTGGTGGTGTATTGTGTGGTGGATTTTTGTAAACAACTTGACAATTTAGATATCTCTTAAGAAAATCAAATACAAAAAATTGACGACCCGTGATAGAAGAAAAATGAGGATCCTAAGTGTGAAAGCAGTTGGATTCACCAAAATGATTAACTTAAATAAGAAATATGGGGTATGTGTATCTATAATTAATCTAAGATATGAATATTTGTAAATAAGGAAAAGAAATGCAGTAAAGAAGTATGTAAATGAGCTAAAAAAGTGTGAAAAAGAAAATGCTAACCCTAATGAGGAATAGAGAAGAGGAAATAACTCATCTAAATAATAGATTCTCATAGGATTGTGTCACATAGGTAACTGGAGAATATGGAAGAAGGAAGGACTATGTAGTAGCTCTAAAAAGGATGGATCTGGAGTATCTAGCTGGACTGGAGCTTCTAGATAGGGACTAGGGAGCCCACATGCACTTTGGTCTGTAAAATGAGTGCCCTGGTCTGCACAAAATATCTGAAACTGAATCTCACAATACTGGGATGTGGTTTGAAACCCTCACTCTTTGTCGCATCAAATTCATTTTCCTATAACGAATGTCGCCAATGATCCAAGATGAATAGAAAAGTCCTAAAAAACCCTCAACAAGAATTAATCCCTAAAAATATAAAAATTCAAATAAATGGGTCGGACCAACCTGAGCTGCCACAACAGTGGGCTTACTAGCTAAGCACTGCACTACATTTAAGACCAAAATGTAGTGCTTGTTAGTGTGTGCATAATTTTCCCTAGGTACTCTTGTGTTAGTCACACTTTATGAAGTACCGAGCAATAAATAAATGTAGAAAATGTAATAGAATGTGTGCATGGAATAGAATGGAATCCCTCCCCCTATGAACTGTGTGATGCAACTGTCATACCGTTGTGCCTTGGTGATGGAGCTATTGAAAATTTTTACACTCATGAAAAATTGACGACTAGAAACTTTGTCTCAGACTGAACAGACTGATGTGATGGGCCTAACTAAGGAGAAGAAGGAAGGTTTATTAATGTTTTTAGTTGCATCAGATTGAAAAGCAATGCAATATGCAAATATGTGTATTGTTGCGGAATAAAAAACCTCACATATATTTTCATTCACATTCGTCTTTAGAAAATAAATATATAAGCCTCAAAGGACTAGTGCATAACATTGATGAAGATAGGAATCTTAGTAGATGTGGGATCTCTCATTCCATAACAACAAATAGAGTTACACTTTTCATGTAGAATAATACATTATTAAGTTACAGATAGAAATAGACAACTCAATTAAGGAAATTAATGTCATTTATTCATAAATAAATTGAGTGTTTCCCACATAATCTGTGGGATGTAACTTATGTTTCCTTAAAGTAAAATATGCATATACATAAATCTGAAAGCAAAAGAATATAGATAAAACCCATCATTGCCTTTTGGGTCTTCTATCGGTCTTCATCATCTCCAGTTGTGAAATTTCTTCATCTTCATCTTCTGGATTATCCCTAGTTGTCCTCTACAAGATACATCACTGTACATGTAGAAAATAAGGAAAATGGTTGTCAATAATTTAAATCTGGGTTTAATATGTATGCTTGTGTTATCAGTTTCAGGAAAATGAATCTTTTGAATTCAAGTATGCATAAATCAGATGATCTAGATATATAATCAAGGAAGTACTATCTTGAAGAAGCACATATATTGTCCTCAGAATCAAGATAGACAGTAAAATAAAATCACTATGGAAGACAAGAGAGGTTATAAACCTATTATTTTCTAACTATTTTTTTTATGTGTGTAGGTACATGTAGCAGTTGAAAAGAAAATACTAACTGTTGTATTTTAAAGAAATAAGAAATCAACTTTCCAAGAGTCATTGAGTGATAATATTTCATCAAGTAAAGAGACTAAATGCCTTATTAGATTGAAAGCATCAAACAAAGAAATTGATATAGATTATAGTCAAAGCATAATTCTCAGATAATTTGTAATAAGCATAAGCTTCTACAGAGCTAGATATTGAATATACATCAAGAATAGAAATGGAATCAAGCTACTACATATTATCAAATATAATGAAAGTAAAGTTAAGTCATGGGAATTACTTGAAATAAAAAAAATAGGATTTGGTCTAATTGTAATAGAACTAATAAAATTAAATACATGTTACAGTCATGATTGTAACAAGAATGCAGAACCTCTTTTAAGTTTGCAAGTATCAACCATAAATAATGAAAATACGTAGCTCAAGAAATGAGAAAATTTCTTCAAAAAGAGTTCAAGATTTCCTTAAATACTTCAAATAACATCTTACAAGGTTTTAGTCATAGAAATAGAATTACAGGAGGTCAACATTGAAATTCAAATATGCAGATTTGGATCTTTCTTCAGCTAGGATACTAAGTACATATCATTGAATGTAAGTTATTAAGTTCCATACTTAGGAAGTACAAATATCAAAGCTTCAAGTTCTCAATCAAATTCAGTAAAACATGCCTTAGGGGAAAGAAGAGAAGATAAGTTTCAAATTTCTATGATATAGAATCAATTGCAATCATGATACCAAGCTCAAAAGGATTAAAAATGGAATCTTTAGAGCATCCATATAGATCAAAGAAAATAAGTTAATGGACTACATACATAAATAATACAAGGTACTTCTACATTACAGGGTACATATGATGTTTTAGAAACCTAAAATACTTTCAAGATGATACGAGTACAACTAAGTACAAGGAAGATATTGTTAAACAAATAAAAGTAGTAATTACATTTTGAATGGCTTCAAAGATTAGCTATCAAGTATAGAAGTGAAGTGATGTCTAACATATTATAAGAAAATCTATGAATGTTTCATAGTTTCAATCATCAATTGAATACATGTTATGAAATAAGGATCCATTATATAAATGGTTAGTAAAGACTCAACCTTCAAAGAAAAAATCTATGATGAATAGAGATACAAATGGTGAAGTCTCATCTCACCCTTCAATAAGATAATAATTCAGTCATAAATGCAGATAAGGTTCACTTTGATATTTTATAGCAAACATACAAATAGAGTTTGAACTAAGCCCAAGGCAATCAGGTTCCAAACCCAGTTACAGAATGTTTCATTCAAATCCCACTACACAGATCAACACTTGAGTATTGACTTTTTCATTTTTGAACAGAAATGATCAAGAAACGAAGGACACAGATTTGAGAACTTGAGTAAAAAATAATTATAGTTACAGCTATATCATTTTTACATCTCAAGTTGAAACATTTTAGAAAATAAATAAACATAAACATTAAAATAAAAATCTTGCATTTATTTGACAAGAGCATGGGCTTTTGTTTAAGGGAAAATGGTGCTACAAGAAGCTGTAACAGGTGTAATAGGAAAATTCCAAGCCTTGCTAAATATAAAGAACAAAAATTACAAATGTTCAAATAAAATATGGAGAAATACAATTAACAGTTTGCCATCAGTTCTCATGAGTTATTCCTTAAGTGATCCAAGTAAAGGTACATATACAAAAACACAGTATTACAGGATCTGGAAAAACCCTTGCCTATAATGCTACGAAAAAAATACAAGAACATTAATTGTCATAATTTGAAATATCAAGCAGAGTTTCCATCAAAGTGTCGGCTATATGCAGACCAAATAAATGTGTATACCATCTTCAGCAAAGTTTCAAATTTGGGTCATCTTAAAGGAATCCATTCAAGCATCATACAAAATATCAGGTACAGATTAAAGACAATGTTCTATATTCCAATGCCATAAATATTTTCATTTTTTTTAGGAACTCAGAAGAATGAAACATAAACTCACCTATTAGAGTTGAACTCATAGAAACTCTCAAAGGAAATTTTAAAAATATAAGACCTATAAGCATATTTTTGAGTTACAGTGCCACCAGATCATAAAAACACAAGTGTCAAAGATTGTTTTAGTATCAAATTGTAGAAAAGGATGAAATAGAGGCGCAAACTATTGAAAAAAAAATTACCTTTTAATAATAGCAGCCTTTCTTTTTATTAGAAATAGTTTAAAGAGGAACCAAAAATGAGCTCAAAAGATTGAAATAATGGTTCCCTGGAGAAAAATTTTGAGTTTCACCTTCAAAATCATCAAAGAGAAATGACCGAATGGCTTAGGGTTCACATATTTCTTTCTCCCAACTCAACCAATGGGTTTCTTAACTTAACCAAGGTTAAAAAGGTACATATGTGTTACTAGCAGATTGAAACCCTAACCACCATGGGTTAAACAACATCACCAAAAATCAATTTAAGGGGTGATTCATCATGAAATGGGGAACTAATGTTCCCACCCAATAATTATTCATGTTGACTATATTCTGAGAAATTATTATAATCGTAAGAGGTCAAATGTTGGCTTAGTCCAATAAAACCATGGTCTAAACAGTAATCACATACCATAGAATGATTAAAGGGGGCCGATCACATCATCAAGGAAAGCCTAAGTCAAGTGTGCTAATAATCAAAATAACCCCATAGAATCCCATGCTTTTAATCAAGTATATGACAAGTCAAGGAGGGGCCAATGATGGGTCAAGTAATATCAAAATTTGATCACCTCAAACCTTGCAAAAATGCCTTATTTTGGTCAAATACCTCGTACCTTTCAAGGAAGGAAAATAAAAGGAGAATATTGTTTTTGCACATGCTCAGAGGTGCCAAATAAAACAAGGTGGCATATTGTCCAAGTCTTAGTTAAGCTAGAAAATAAAATTATTATGGTCTGTATGTGAAGTGCACAAATGTCACATCAAGGCCTCATAAGAAGACAAAGAAGATAAATACAAGAGGTGTCACATTATGAGTTACAGGAAAAATAATTTTCATGCACCTTGGATGACTTACAGATTAAGCAAAGGCTAATATTAGCCAAATTATTCACCCGCATTTATTTATTTGTATCAAAATTAGATGAGTCAACTACATTTTGATTGTGGATGATTTTCTGGAATTAAAAGGCTATTATTGCCTCATTGTAACAACATGAATATTTTAAATTTTATTTATTCATAATAAAGGTTAATAATATCATGCAAATGTAGTTAGACTTAGTTTATTTTTAGGGGATTGGGTGAATATTTTTTCTATATATTGTGTGCATTGGCAAAGCACAAAGGGTAATTTTTGGGAGAGGAGGACTTATGTACTGAGAGTTGAAGCCATTGGCCAAATTTTCCCTTGAATGAGAACCAATTATTTCCTTTCCAATTATTTACAGTGGTGTGTATTATTTTATTAACTCTTGTGAATGTTAATTCCCTGAATTAATTAATCTTACCTTGCTACAAATTTAGTATTTATGCATAGTCTTAGTGTGCATGTTAGTTGTTGTGTTGTTTTGATTTATCCCTCAACAGTAAAGTGTTTTCCTTAGGACCAAGAAGAAACCCATTGGATCGTGATTTATTAATTTGTTCTGATTATATTGTGCATGTTTCTTAGTCAAATCCCTCATCATTTTTTGTGAATCACCTCATTTAAATTTCAGTTTCAACGATCTTTCACCCTTAAACAACACAATTAATTAGTTTTAGGATACATCAATAAGGAACCGACCTTGTAATCCGAAAGACTCACCTCAATCGAGTGATACCTATAGCCAAGAGGTGTTTCCATTATATCTATAGAAGTGAGGGAAAAGTAAGCTTAGAACCCCTGTTATCCCTCAATCACATGGTGCAATTATGAGAGATAAAAGTTTTTGGCACACCTAGTGGGACCTCAAATGAATATTGATGAATTCAAAAAATTGAATCATTTAATCAGCAGAACCATCAACACCTATTTTTGGCATCACCAAGGGTGACATCATGTGTTATAAAGATTTTCAGCTGCAGCCTTTTGAGGTATTTTTCAAAAAAATTAGATATGTTATTTTACTGTTATCAACTTATTTTCATGAGAAACAAACCTATTTTTCTAGTTTTACATATTTTATGAGGTCATGAAATCATGATGTCAATTACTTCGTGGAATTATTCTATTTGAGAGCTATATTCATTATATCCAGAGTCTTTTCATCCATTTTCCCCTTTAGACTAGTTCTATGACCCCTATCAGAATGAATATCCCCATAACCTGAACCCTGCACATCAATATGATTATCAGTATGACAATGGTTATGTAGTCCAAAACCAAGGTTATGCTGATTATACACAAGAGGAAGAAATTGAAGGCATAATTCATGAAATAGAGTAGATCATGCAAGTACTAAAAGAGCAGGTGCAAACAGAGTTACAAGCTAAACAACCTAGTCTTAGGAATCCCTGTTAATGGGGAGGCCCTACACCTAGTTGGATTTTTCTGCAATAAAGGATTGATGTAATGGAAGAATCCATTAACCAAATGTTGCAAGAATTAGAAAATGATAGGCATCAAATTAAGGAATCCCATCAACTGGATGTTCCCACTTACCTTTCCAATCAGAATTTAATGCCTACATATCTTCCTTATCAGCTAATGTAGCCCGTTTATCAATTTCCAAGTTTCTAGGCTAATGTAAATGTTGCTCCTTCTATTCCACACCCACATACTAAAAGGAAATATCTATTTCCAAACTTTCTATTTGTTGATGTTTTAGATCCCACACCCCCAAATGTAGAGTTTGAACCCTAGTCCTTTGTTCAACAATTGCCAATTCAAGTTGAGAGCCAGCCCACCCCTCCTCCTTCATCCACAAGTTCAATTCATGAAGGTGTAGATCAGAATATCATCTAGGAGGGGTAACCAACTAAAGAGAAAAATAGGTTGGAATTCTTGCAGAATTTACAGGGATGCGTGTCAAAGTTCCAGTTATATTTTATTCTAGAATTAGATAAAGAGCCCACGCAGGTAGTACAATGTGATTTTGTAGAATATCAAACCCAAGTAGAATATGATCAACAATCTAATTATTCTGAGTGTAGTGTGCACGAAGGCACCATACTCACACCAGTCACTGATTCATCACAACTTACAATATCATGTGAAGAGGTAAAATCAGTTTCAAATGAAGAGGATTTTAAGGTCGATTTTAAGAATGTATGAGCAGATTTGGTCCATGAGCAACATGTTTTTAGCTTGACAGAATTTACACTAAATTACAAAGGGTTAAAATTAGTCATGGTAGATGACAAAAAATAGTTTCAATATCAACATTTAGAATAGCCTGATGCCCATGAAGAAGAAAGAGATTGTTTTGTTTTTATGAGCTGCATGATGGATATGAATAGTGGAAAATAATTTGATAGTACAACTAAAAAATCAGTTGTGAAAGTCATAGTACATTATCTTGAAGAGGCTGAAATGAATCCAAATTAGTCTCATAAGGTCCTCTAGGATGATAAGGTACAACAATTTTATGAAGTAGACTAGTTTCTAAATCAATTTCACAATGTACCAAAAGATAAACAATAGTTTGTAGAAGAAAAAAACCTTTAGATTTATTTTAGGATGTGCTTAGTGATAAAAATAAAATCAGAGAAACAAATCAAATTAGAACATTCAATTTATTTACGTTGAGAAGGCAATGTCCTATTCAGTACCTGGATGATTCACAGTCAATTACAATAGTATTAGACTTCATTCTTATTTTAGAACACAAGGAAGAGTATAATGTTATCTAGAATCAAACCCAAAATATCTCAGAATAGCTTACATATTAGATAGAGGTGTTTCTGAGCTATTGGAATAATCTTGTGAACAAAATAAAGGTACAAGTCTCATTTATAGCTTCTTCATGTTACTTTTTTTCCAGGCTAAATTCATATCCTCGGTTCTTGAGAAAGGGAATCTATATTTTGTTACATGTTTCAAGTTTCGTTGAGCATCCAGTTTGTAGATTTTTAGAGTAGGGTAAATTAGGATTTCACTTTTATTAAGTGCTCATGCACATTGTAACTTTCAATATCAGTAAGTGCATTTCATGCACATGATCTGGTTTACTAGGTCTTTTCCTAGCTTTAGTTTGTTTTTCAGAAATGTCAGTTTTTCAGAAAAGGATAGATATGGTTCTATAATTTTGACTCCATGCCCAATGAATAAGATAAAGGAATTGGTCTTAAAGCTAGCAGACATCTTTTCCCCATAGGATCGCTGGAAATGTTGACAATTTTTGTACTCATGCAAAATTGGTAACTCAAAAAATTGTTTTAGATTGAACGGATTGATGTGATGGACCTAACTAAGCAGAATGAGGAAGGTTTTTAAATTTTTTGAGCTATAATAGATTGAAAAGTAATGCAATATGTAACTATGTGTGTTGTTTCAGAATGCAACACCTCACATATGCTTCCATTCACATTCATCTTTAACAAAGAAATACAGAATTCATGAAAGACTATTGCATAGCCTTGGTTAAGGAAGGAATCATAAAATATGTAAGTCATCCCATAACAATAAATAGAGTCACAGTTTATATTCAGAAGAGTACATTATTAAGTTACAGAAAGAAATAGACAAGTCAATTATAGAAATTAATGTCATTTATTTATAAAAAAAAATCAGTGTTTACCACACAAGCCATGGGGTATAACTTATGTTTACTTAAAGTAAAAGATGCGTGTACATAAATCTGAAAGCAAAAGAATATAGAGAAAATCCATCATTTCCTTTTGGGTATTCTCTTGGTCTTCATCATCTCTATTTGAAGCTTCTTCATCTTCATATTTTGCATTATCCTCAGCTATCCTCTGAAAACTAAATCATTATACCTAGAAGGAAACTAGTTTTCAATAATTGAGCTTTGGGTTTAATCTATATGGTTGTGTTATCAATTTCAGGAAAATGAAACTTTTGAAGTCAAGTATGCATAAATCAGATGAGCTAGATACAGAATAAAGGTAGTACTATCTTGAAGAATCACATATACTATCCTCAGAATCAAGGTAGACAAGAAAATAAAATCACTATGGAATACAAGAGATGCTATAATCCTATTATTTTCTAACTATTTTTATTAAGTGTGTAGGTACATGTAGCATTTGAAAAGAAAATACTAACTGTTGTATTTTAAAGAAACAAGAAATCAACTTTCCAAGAGTCATTGAGTGATAATATTTAACCAAGTAAAGAGACTAAGAGCCTTATCGAATTGAAAGCATCAAGCCCAAAAATTGATACAGATTATAGCTCAAAGCATCATTATTAGATAATTTGTAGTAACCATAAGCTTATATAAAGCTACAAATTGAATATACATTAAGAATAGAAATGGAATCAAGATACTATGGATTATCAAATAGAATGAAGCCAAATTTTAGTCACGAGCATTACTCGAGAGAAAGATAACAAGATTTTATCTAACTGCAATAGAACTAATCAAGAGAAATACATGTTACAGTCATGATTGCAGTAAGAATGAAAAACCTATTTTAAGTTTGCAAACAACAACCATAAATAGTGTAAATAAGTAGCTCAAGAAATTAGAAACTTTCTTCAACATGAGTTCAAGATTACCTCCAATACTTCAAAGAACATCTTACAAGGTTTTCAGATGCAGAAATAAAATTACATAAAGTCAACATTCAAAGTCAAATATGCAGATTTTGATCTTACTTCAGGAAGGATACTAAGTACATATCACTGAATGTAAGTAATCAAGATCTATACTTAGGAAGTAAAAATATTAGAGCTTCAAGTTCTCAATCATCTTCAGTACAACATGCCTTAGGGGAAAGAAGAGAAGCTAAGTTACAAAGTTCTATGATATAGAATCAATTGGAATCATGATACCAAGCTCAAAAGGATTAAAAATGGAATCTTCAAAGCATCCATATAGATCAAAGAAAATAAATTAATGGACTAAATGCATGAAGACTACAAGGTACTTCTACATTACAAGGTACATCTGATGTTTTAGAAATATAAACTGCTTTTAAGATTATACAAGTACAATGAAGTTACTGTTAAACAAATAAAAGTAACAATTATATTTTGAATGACTTCAAAGATCAACTATTAGGCAAAGAAGTGAAGCTATGTGTTACATATTCCAAGAAAATCTATGAATGTTTAAAAGTTGCAATCATCAATTGAATACATGTTATGAAATAAGGATCCATCACCAAAATGGTTGGTAAAGACTCAACCTTTGAAGAAGAAAGATATGGTGAAAACATATATAGATGGAGAAGTCTCAACTCACCCTTCAATCAAATAATTCAGTGATAAATGCAGATAAGTTTCACTTTTTTTATTTTGAAGCAAACATACAAATAGAGTTTTGAACTAAGCCCAAGACCATCAAGTTTCAGAACTAATTATAGAATGTTTCATTCAAATCCCTCTACACAGATCAACACTTGAGTATCAAATTTATCATTTTAAAATAGAAAGGGGAAAGAAACAAAGAACAAAAATTTGAGAAAGTGAGTCAAAAGGAAGTATAGTTACAACTATATCATTTGTGCATCTCAAGTTGAAACAATTTAGGTAATAAATGAAGGTAAACGTTAAAATCAAGATCATGCATTTATATGATAAGAGCACCGAATTTTGTATATGGGAAAATGGTGCTACAAGAATTTGTAACAGGTGTAATAGGAAAATTCCAAGCCTTGCTAAATATACAGAACAAAAATTACAGATGTTCAAGTACAATTTATAGAAATACAATTAACAGTTTTCCATCAGTTATCCCTTGAGAGATCCAAGTAAAGGTACAAATACAACAACATAGTATTATAAGATCAAGAAAAACCCTTCCCAAAAATGCTCAAAAAATGTTGAGCAGATAGTATATTTCTCTAACATTAAGTCAAAGAAAGGATACACATGCTGGAATAAGGTGCATTTGAGGGCGTGAAAGATTAGGAGAATAAGCGCGCTAGACCACTTTGAATTTAGGACGTAGCCATTTTGTGGATAAGGGCTATTCTGGGAGATAACGTGTTGAACACACACATACATGAAGACTTGTGGTCCACGCAATAGTATTTTGGTAATAGTTTAAGCTAATAATAGGATTTCTACTCAGATTTAACTATAGGGAGTCTTGTCTTAAGAGCACTTGCATGTTGTGTGTCCTTTTATAAAAGTGCATGGCCATTATTAGCATGTGACATATTTTGAGAATTGCATGGGTGGTGAAGGAAAGTCCCCACCCCTATATATATGTATTGATTTCCATGATTTTATGTGTGTCAAATTGTAGAGTTATGTTGCTATTTTTGTCATGGACATTACTCATGGAGATACTTATGTAATGTAATAAGCTTATGTATTTCAGATTATTTAATGTAATGATTCATATTAGCTAGATAATGGTGTTGAAGATGACTAAATCTAGTTCTTGCATGGTAAATCTTGTTATAGTCATTGTTTATTTCATGTTATATACATTCTAAGAACTAGATCTATTTTATGCACTATGTGTTGTTTACTATTGGTAATGAATTTGAATACCTATATGCACCATCATGATAATATTATGTACAAGAAACTCTAAAGAAGTACCTAGTGCCTTTGTGTGCTTTGAGTGAGCGCTCAGGTCAGGCTGAGTGATGTGCTAGCATGCCTAGGTTAGTCATAGTAAATTCTTGGCTGTATCATTGGTTCCATTGTCGGGACCTCTTTTCTAGTTATTTTTCAGGATGTTGCATGATGAAGACGTACTGCTTGACCTTGACAAGTGTAGAGGAGTGGATAGTAGATCTAGAAGAAGAGTACACTAAGAGATTCAGTAATGGATCTGAGTTTGACACACGCACGTGGGTGGAGTAGAATCTGTATGACTTCTTATATGAGAGCTTCTTTGTTATCTTCCCAATAAAGCTATGTGAGTGGTTGGTTGCTTATGCATCTAAAAGGAATTGGAGGTTTTACACACTTTACTAGATGTAAGAATAATTTCAAGCCCTCTATGATGTTGATCTAGTTTGTATGCGCATTGTGGATACTTTGTTCTATGGTGTTCTGAATAGCTATATTTTGGAGTACTCAATTTCCACTTAAGTCTTACTCTTGTCTAGAAGTAGCTAAGTTATAGTTTTTACGTTATCCCAGGGGAACTTATCTACAAGGCATTCCACTTACGATCAATATCTTGATGGTAACACTGAATTTAGAAGAGAAGATGATGGCTTGCTAAACCCCACCATGTGTGGGGCCAAGATCAGGTGTGGTGAAGGATGGTAGACCTAGCAGTAGACAACAAAAGAGAAGAAATGCCACTTAATTTCAATGAGGCGCGCAAGAGGGATTTAGAGATGTAGTGCAAGATTACAAAATGGATGACATTGAGGAGAGAGATGGCTCATGAATGATTTGGAGCTCACGTAGAACACATACAGCTAAAGCACCTGGAACTCCCCCATTTGGGAAAGCATGACAAGGAACCCTCACTGACCTCTTATGAGATCCTACCAACAAAGACAACTTGTGCCATAGGTGCGCATGTGAATCTACCTAGCAACCTAGCCCTTGCACTTGGTTTTCCAGTTTCTCATACAACCAGTAGTTGATAAGTTAGTTTTGGTAATAGGGTTGCAAGAGGTAATATTGAATTATCAGCAACTTCAAGAGTGAATCAAATAAAAAATACATTTATGGCTGGGCATACATCTTCCCTGTTATTTGGAGGACCATTTGGAGGAACCTTTTTAGGCACGTCATCAACGTAGAACATAGGAATGAATAAATTTGGACTCACATCGGGGAGTAACAAAACTTTTCAGATTGTAGGAGTTCAATTTAGCATCACTATTGGGACACATGGAAGTGCATCCTCTAGTTAAATTCCTATTACAGGTGGAGGATCAGGAGGAACAACTGGCTTAGGATCTAGTGGATCTGGTGGATCTGGGGAAGGAGGTAACCCAAGAGGTTCTAGATCTGGTGGGCATGGTCCTCACCAGCCCCATAATATTTACATGGATATGTCACTTTTTCTCCCATATTATAGGGTAATATAAGATGCTACTGAGCATGTGCATATGTGTGAGATACTATGGTGTGCAAAAGGAATTACAAATTCAAAGCACAATGCCAGTTAGTTTGCAACTACGTTGCAGGGATGCATGCATAGCTGGTACAAGAAGTTTGAATTGATCAAACTTGTGTGGATTATACCGTGTTATGAGATGCTTTCATTAAGGAATTGTATATCCCTGAGTTCGAGCAAAAAAGTATAAGCGCAGTTAAGGATATCAAGTAGGGCACTACTAAGAGTATCCAGGAATATGATGCTTGTTTCAAAACACTCTTATCTAAATTATCATATGATATCCATGCAAGTCAGCATGCACATTGGTCTGTCAAATGCCTGATTACACCTTTTAGGAGGGCACTCTCACATAAAATATATATAGACCCGTGTGATGCACTTAAAGTAGCTTTACACATAAAGGAAGTCAGGAGAATAGACACTGGAGTGAGCCCATTCTTGGAAACTCAGATTACAACAATGGAAAATTAGTTAGAGAAACTATAAGCCAATACAACACATGAGACACACAGTGGAATTTGGTGCACAATTTATGAAGTAGGGGGGCATACTAGGGATAGTTGTCCTCACAGATTGGTGCACTCCTTGTTACTAGAATGTGAGATTTGTAATTTGGCCCATGATGGAAGTCATTGTCCATAGTTGCAATGCTTGATAAGAAAGAACGTGTCCTGCTATTGGAAAAGTTTTTGGTACATGACTCACAATATTGAAGATTACAGGTTAATTGATCATATCCATGATGCCATTGATATTGGTATATGATAGATAGGAGTTTCGAATAACTCTAATAAGGATAAAAGTGAGCAACATGATCATGATCACACTCAAGGGCGCCATGATAAAAATGAAGGTTTATTTAAGGGAGGTTATGGTAGAGGTCAAGGATATAGTGGTGGATTCAAAGGTTGAGGCCGCGGTTGTAGACAAAGTGAGTTCCCTCATGGAAAATTCTATACGTGTGGCTTCCCTGAATATTATAGGCATGAATTCCCTTAGAACATTACTTGTTATTTTTGTGGAAATAATCATAACTATGAAGAGTTCCCAGACTTATATGAACATCTTAGCAAGAAGTAAAAATAGGAAAACAAGGGCGCAGGGATGGTTAGAATACAATGCATTGTGGAAAACCAATGGATGCCAAAGTTAGCACCGGATCCTGAGGTAGCACTTGTGAATATTACTACACACGCTGAGGCTACGCACTCTAGAGAAAAATTGCAATAGAATCCTACTATCACTAAGGAGGATGTTTTACATGCAAAATATTTAGACCCTACACATCAGAAGGAGGATTATCAGGAAACCATGGAGGTAGTATGAAATCTACAGGGTGAAATACATTATTTAAAGGAACAATCATGGAAGTTGGAACAAAAGAAGGCATATGAGACTTTGCAATTGGATGTTGATGATCTGAAGGAAGAATGCAAGATGCTGCATCAGAAGAACATTATTCAATTACTAGGGATTTGGTTGAAAGGAAACACTTCATGCACTAGTATTGCGAACGGACAATAGATTTTGCATGCTAATATCCCTCCCCATTTCTTGGATTATGACAAGGAGATCACTCTGAATGTTGTTGTGGATGGATGAATTTTGAGAAATATTTTGATTAACACAAGTATGAGAATGAATTTGCTTACCTTAGATGCATGGGTTCAGATGGGTAGACCTCCATCAAAACCATCTTCGAATGTGTTGTAAATGGAAAAATCGAACTAAGGCCATGCCAATTGGAGTATTGAAGGATGCATCCATTACTATATAGGGGGCCAAGTTCACCGGGGACTTTGAGGTCTTAACACTTACATAAGCGGACAACTTCCCAACTCTACTTGGGTGCCCTTAGTGCTATGAAAATAATGTTGATCTGTAATTCAATAAGGGATATATCATTTTTGAGAACAAGGAAGGAGTTATTATCCCTTTGAAAGATGGTAAATTTACACCTTATGTTGAGCCCTTAAGTGTAGAAGAATTGAACATAATTTATGTGTGTATCATTCGAGATCCAAAAGCGTTTGAGCTATCTAAGAAAGGAATTCTCCATTGGGATGATGCACAATCCATCAGTGATACTACAAGTATTTCCTATGACAATTGGTCACATGGAACTTACAAGATGGTTGGGCGTGAGGTAATAAGTGAAGTTGTATGCGTAAGTAGGCCACATTGTGTTAGGTGGTTAGGCAAGAACACGATACCCCAGTACTCTAGCGAAGGAAAACCTGAGGTATTCTTGCGAGCCATGGAAGTAAAGTGGAAGGATCAAGTGGATAGAGGGAATACATTAGTGTATACCCTACACAGGACAACAACACACTTTTGGATGGTTCATAGGGATAATTGCATAGAATGGAGAAAAGTGAGAATTGCTCTATCAACCCAGTTTCTCAGGAGTAATGCACCTACACAATATGTGAATATCATGGTAATAATCCTATTTAGCACCATGTTTGATAGTGTGAGATACTTTGGACATAGGGGAAGGAAGGTTTACCACCTTTGTTTTGGGTGCTTAAACTTTATTTCACCTTGTGAGGTTGTGCGTGCGCTTGGTATGTTTATGCAGAACTACATAGAGAGACTGGAAATTGACAAGACTTGACCATAGGAATGATTCAGACCTTTGACTACTTCTCCACTAAACCTCCCATGAAAGAGGCATTATAGGTTATGAAGTGATTGACTATGGGAGGTAGTGCAAAGGATGAAGAAATCATTCAAGAGTTATTTGGTGAGTCAAACCTAGAATTGCATTTTGACAAAGTAGATGAGACAAATACAAAACTGCTTGAGTGCATTTTCCTAGAGAAGGAGAACGGAAATATGGTCTATATGGTGGATGATGAAGAAGTGGAAAACTTGGACATATATAATGCATAGGGTATGTGTGAGGTCTTAGACAGTGCAGATGAGAAGGAACGTGCCTACCATGAACCTATGAAGATGAATAAAGTTAAAATTAGCACAGATGTTAAACCTAAGGAAGCCATAATTGGAGATATCTATTTTAACTCTGAACTGGCTAAGATAATTGAGTTAGTACGTGATTTCCAGGCCTTGTTTCCTAGGGGATACCATGATTTGAAAGGAGTGCATGAATATTTAGGCAAGATGAGTAAAATGAAGGTGAATGCCCAGTTAGGATGAGACCTTATAGGATGAACCCTAACCTATGCGTAAAAGTTAAAGAAGAAATTGACAAGATGTTGGAATTTTGCATTATTGAGCCCATAAAGGAATCATAGTGGGTTAGCCATATGGTAATCATCATAAAAATATATGGAATAATCAGTATTTATGTGGAACATGGGGATTTGAATGTTGAATGTGTGATTGATCCTTTCCCTACACCATTCACTGAGGAAATATTGGAAGGTGTTACAGTGCACAAAATTTATTATTTTACAAATGGATTATCTAGGTATCATCAAGTAAGAATTGCTAAGGAGGATCAAGAGAAGACAAATTTCATTACTGAATGGGGAAGTTTTGGATACACAATTATGCCCTTTGAAATGAAGAACACGCCTGTAGTATTTTCATGTATTGTGGTTTAAGCATTCCAGGATTTTATTCACAAATTCTTGCAGGTTTACTTTGGATGATTGGACCGTGTATGGGCTTATCAAGGATCATTGTGAAAATTTTTGGTTAATGTTTCAGAGGTGTAGATAGTTAAACATCTCTTTAAATATCAGGAAGTGTGTATTTCCTACAACTTTGAGAACTATGGTAGGGCATATCATCTGTAAGGAGGGTTTGTTAGTGGATTCAACTAAGATTGCAGTCATTTTAGGCTTGGAAGAACCCACAATTCAGAGTGAGGTACGTGGATTCTTGGGCCACATAGGGTATTACAGAAACTTTATCAAAGGATATGCTAATATTTTCATGCCCTTGGAGGAGTTATTAAAAGGTAAAGGGAAGTTCTATTCAGGAGAATTGTAGTAGTGTGCATTTGAAGTGCTGAAGGAGAGGCTTACTACGACGCCTATTTTAAATTTTTCTTCATGGAATATACCCTTTCACTGTATATGTGGACACCTTTGGCATGGTCACTAGCACAGTTATAGCTTGACCTGGAGAAGGTATTATAGATCATCCTATTTCTTTTGATAGTAGAAATTTGACTCTTGTAGAACAAAATTATACAACTATGGAATGCAAAGCTTTGTCAATGATCTACGTGCTACATAATTTCAAACAATACTTGCTAGCAACACCTTTTGTGTTCTATATGTAGTGCCCCACTTCCCTTTGACACTTTTTAGATACTGATCTTGATACTATTGATCCCAATTTTGGACATTATTATGTTTTTGATTTGGTATGAGGTATAGATGTTAGATCATGGATTATTATGGACCTTGATTTAGTTAGCATACATGATGATTATTAGAGACATTATTATATATGGATGATGATATACTGTTGACATGGATATAGTGTTGATGTTGATTTTAGACATGTGAGAATCAATATTAAGGGTAACTCTAGTATAGAGATTCATTAAATGATGATATAGTTGTAAATTAAATTTAAATGATGATGTAGAGTTCTTGATGTTGTTGTGATTGGATTTGATCTTTATATGTTGTTTATATATCATTTTGGATGTTCTGACATGGCCACGAGGCCAAAGGAGGTATTGTTATTTTGTAGGTTAAAATATCACAACAATGCCAGGGGACTGGAGACTAACCATATTAAAATTCAAGATGAACTGAATGGGGTCACCATGGCAACTGTAATTGTTTATGTGTTGTGTTATGTTATGATTTCCCATGTGGGGATTTCCATTAGTTGTGACCATGGGATATGTGTGTTATTTATGTTTTCCTTTTAATTATTGTTGTATGTATTTTAATTTTAATGTGTTACCCCTTTCATTAGTTAATTAATTTGGGCTTATGTATTTTAACCATGTGTTATATAAATAAATCATTATGTTGTAAGAATGTGAGAGTCACATAGTTAAACTTTATTTAAATTTAATTGGGACATGGAATGTAATTAATAAATTTGTTGAGTTTAAATAATAATGTTGAAAGAGTGTGTAAGTTAAATTGTAAGGATGTGTAAGAAATATGTAAGAGTATGTAAGGCTGATTTTGGAAGGTCAAACACTCCATCTTTTATAAAAATTTGAATTTTGACATTGGAGGAAAAATTTGGAGGCTTTTGGGACAAGTTAAACTTGTCCCACACCTCTTAAAATCATCCACCCAACCATACCTATGGTTTTGGAGTCTAAATTAATCTTTTTAATTGTATTTTGAAATGACTATGTGTAAGTCTTTATTGCACTTTACTTACAAATTTTTAATTCAGTCCTTGTTAAAGTATGGGTTAATTTTGAGTGTGTAAGTTGATTGTCATCTCCATTTATTGGGATTTATTGTGAAGATGACTTCCTATATTTCGGGGTTGAGTAAGAATGATGTGGCATCCCACTTGGAATCAACATTATCCTCTCCTCTCCATCTCCTTTAAAAATTCGAATTCTCCTCTTATTGAAGGTTGTTGAAACTTTGCTTTTCCTTCTTGGGTCGAATTGCATTGTTGTTGGATTCTTACTTATGGAGGGAGTTTGGAAATTTATTTGCATGCTTGGTGTTGCTGTTTTTGACTGCATATTTGAGCATTGAAGGAAATGTTGATTTTGGAAACAATCTCCACTATGGAGAGGTAGGATATTGTCCTATTTATATGTTGTTTTTTCCCCTTTTCTTACATGAATGAAATGGTAAGTGTGTTGTTTATTTTTGGTTGGTTGGGTAGAATGCTTACGGCAAGGTGTAGGAGAAGGCTATGGGGATTTCATATGGGGAGCATAAGGGATTTCCAATGGCACTTGTTCTACTTTGGAGGGATTTTTGGATTGGGATCCACTTAGGAAAAGAAACTACTTGCATTTTTTACTATTGGGGGGGAATAAGGGATAAAATTGGGGGGGGGGGGGGGGGGGGGCGGGGGCGGGGGGGCATAAGGAGGGGTTTTAGAGATATAAGGTTTATGGGTTTGATATGTTTATTGGCAGGTATGTATTTTGGTAGATGCCCAATTCCAAATTGAGAGGCATAAGGATTTCCCCATAGTTCTTGCTCTTGATGGCTTGCTTGATTCAATCCTATGTGTTGTGTGAATGATTTTTTATTGTAGTTGTGAACTATTGTGTTTGTTTTGGACTGTATATCTTGTTGTGTTATGCATGTGAAAAGAATGTTGTTTGTTGTGATATAAGCCTTGTTTCCATGTGTTGATGTTCATTCTCTATTCCAATATGGTTGGGGCTCGGGGGTCAATGGGGAAGGATGGCTTCTCCTTTCCCATTAGATGTCTTGGTTGGGTGGAGAGAATTGCCTTTACCCCTTCCTTGTTGTGATCAAATTGAAAAGATGCAGAAACCAACATGCTGCTGTTTTGGAGCTTGGAGAAAATATAGTTTGACTATCCCTTCCTTTGAGAAAAATCAATGTAACCTTCCCACTTTGAAGTGGATGATTGTATTATTTTTGTAATGAGAAGACACTTTGCATTGGAAAGAAAGGATTGAGACCCATTGGGAAATGTAAATATTTATTATTCTACTCTCTGTATTGGAAAAGAATGTCATACAGTTGTAAATTACATATTGAAACTAAAAGGAAGAAATAATCTGTTAAGTATTGTTGGAAATCAATAATGAATTACATTCCTTTCTCAACTTGCATTGTTATATTATAATTTAATTGTCGTGGTGTTTGTAATTTCTATTTTGGGAAGAAGAACACGCAGGAAAGAAATGACATTATTTTGATATTTTGAATGAGTTTTAAAATTGGAAATAAACTTTGTACATTGAATGTAAGTGTTTGTTTGAATCAATCGAATGCCATAGATAGGAATTATACATGATTTCCACACTTGAAAGTTGCAAATTAATTTACAAACTTGTTAGTGAGATATCTTTGTTTCATCTATAAATCTGTCAATTAAATTTATCAAATAAATGTACAGTTCGAAATAATAACTTGTAATAAGATATGAAACATTATAATTTAAATGTAATAATTCCTAATGAACTCAATTTGACCTCAACATTTAAGAACGACATTTTGAAACTTCATAAAAATCAATTTTAGAACTTGCTCAACCGTTTTCTATCAAATAATATAAAATATATAAATCGTAACTCAATACACAAATTGAACCTTGAAAAAACTCCTAAACCTATCCAATAACAAGTCTCCATGCTCAATTGACATGTTGAGAAGAAGAAAACCAAAAATTGAACAAAATTTTATAAGTCAGAAAATTGCCAGTTTTAAATTGTAAACCCTGCAGATCTATTTCTTAAAATTGACCTTTGAAACTTCATAAAAACCAAAAATTGATGATTTTTGTGCAAAGAAGACTCTGAGAGATTTTCAGAAAGTTATTGTTTGCCCAAAATTGACCTTTCTGTCAAAATTTATGGCCATTTGAAGTTTTACTTCAAAATGGCCATCCAAAAATTAATCTAACTATATAAAAATCAAAATTTAACCTTTGGAAAATTTCCCTAAAAAAAATCCACGGCCCCGCAACCCTTACAACCAATCATATGGTGCCACATGGCACTTTGGAGGGGTAGACCTTTTGACAACTTAACTTTTTTGAAAATTTGACATTGGGAAAATTTTCCCATTTTTCCCTGCAACTACGTAGCCAATCATGTGCTGACACGTGGCTTGGTGGGCGCACGAAAAAAATATGAAAACTTAGACCTTTAACTCTTTTGGAAAAATTCCACTTTTTCCTCTACTTCCCTGCACCCCCGTAGCCAATCAGTTGCTGACACATGTCCTAATGGATGCAGGGGTCCACGTAAGTCTTTTTGACCTTTAAACACTTTTGGCATAAAACATTAAATCGCTCCATCACTCCGTTGACCCGTGTCCAATCACAGGATGCCACCTGACCTTTTGAGTGAGGTCGGAGGTATGAAGGAAAATTTTCCTTTGGGAAATTTAGTTTTGGACCTTGGGAAAAATTTCCAATTTTTCCCCATGACCCGCCAACCCTCGTCCGGTCACGTGCTGACATGTGGCATGGGTTTCTCCTTGGCGGAGGCGTGCATCCATTTCCACCTTTGGGATTTTGGATCCAAAACTCCAAATCCTAAAATGCTCCACCGCTCCACTTTTCCCTATGCCAATCGAGAGGCACCATGTGTCGTCCTAATTGGACCCGCCGACACGTGGAGGAGTTTTGCGCTTTTGTGCTCAAGGAGGTAAAAATTCTCAATTTTCCTCCCTACTCTGCCGACCTAATCAAGGGAAAATTTCTCCCCAAAACTCCGCCAGCCTATAACTTGAGATTTATAAGGAGTTAGGAGGACTTCTTTATATGGTTGGAAAAGTGAGAGAATTTCCTATCCAATGGGCATGATTTAGGAAATTTTTAATGATTCTAAGTGTGTGAAAAATCAAGTTGAACCCTATAAATATGTTAGGGCAGAGATGCGTGGGATTTCTATTTAGGAGAATCGTAGCAGCACGCATTCGAAGTGCTAAAGGAGAGGCTTACTACGACGCCTATTTTAAATTTTTCTTCATGGAATATACCCTTTCATGTATATGTGGACACCATTGGCATGGCCATTAGCATAGTTATAGCTTGACATGGAGAAGGTATTCTAGATCATCATATCTTTTTTACTAGTATAAAGTTGACTCCTGCAGAACAAAATGATACAACTATGGAGCACGAAGCTTTGTCAATGATCTGCGTGCTACATAAGTTCAAACAATACTTGCTAGCAACACTTGTTGTGTTCTATAAAGATCATGTGGCATTGAAATACTTGGTAAATAAGCCCATTTTATAAGGGCACATATGTTAATGGGTTCTCTTATTCTAGGAGTTTAACTTTATAGTGGTGGTAAAGCCAGGTAGAAGAAATCATGGTCCAGATCATTTGTCAAGGATTCAATCAGTAGAGGATGCGCATAGTATTGAAGATACAATGTCAAATGCACATTTATATAGGTTAAACCACACACCCTTGGAGTTAGAGGATATTGTTGTCTTTTTTCGCACAAGTATGGTTCCTGAAGGAATGAAGGCCTTGGAAAACAAACCACTTGCAGTTCACACTGCACCTTTCATGTTGATCAGTGGTGAATTATATAAACTAGGACAAGATAAAGTCTTACACTAGTGTGTACTAGAGCATGAGCATACAAAAATCATGGAGGAGACTCACGGTGGTATTGCAGGTGGGCACTACATAGGTAACGCTACTGCTCGAAAGATTTTATTAGCTATTTTATGGTGGGAAATATTGTACAAGGATTGCAAGGAATATTGAAAGGCATGTGATCATTGTCAGCGCGTTGGAAAACCTAGGCAGAGAGATGAAATGCCTTTTAGGTCTATTCCTAGCACAAAACCTTTTGTTAAATGGGCAATCGACTTTGTGTGTCCTATTTCCCCACCCAGGCACAAAACTAGATCACATTATATCATCACTTGTACATATTATCTTACAAGGTGGGTAGAAGTGGCACCTACAAAGGATTGTACAACAACAAAAATAAGGTTCTTATGGGAAAATATTCTTACCAGGTATGGATGTCCTTTACTTTTAACAAGTGATAGGGGCACTCTTTTCCTTAATGAGACCATCAGGATATTATTAGATGAATTTGCAGTTACACACCATAAGATGACACCTTATCAACCTCAGGAAAATGGGACTACTAAGGCTTTCAACAAGATATTGAGCAAGACTTTGACAAAAATTTGCAATGTTGGAAGGAAACATTGGGATGATAAAGTTTCTTCTATTCTTTGGGCATATAGAAAAACCTACAAAAGGTTGAATAAGGAAACACCCTTTGAGTTGGTGTTTGGCACAGAGGTAGTTCTGCCCATGAAATTCATGTTACCTTTTTTATGTATTGTGCACGTGGGAGGTATAATTGATGAGAAAGCATTCGAAGAGAGAATTGACAAGTTAATACAACTTGATGAAAGGCATGCCATAACACGATGGAGTCAGAAGTAAGAAAAAGCCAAGAAAAAGGCATGACATGATAAACACATCAAGGGAAAGAAGCTCAAGGTTGAGAAGATGGTACTTATTTATGATTCAAAGTTTCCATGCCACCCAAGAAATCTTAAGGTGCATTGGTGGGGACCGCATGTTATCACTCATATACTTGACTCAGGCACTTGATGGAACACAGATACCTATTTACTTCAACGAGAGTAGGCTGAAGCCCTACTATAAATAAACCTTCCTGGTGTTTTTAATACAACATTATTTCCATTTAGATTAGATTTCCCTTACTATATTTTCCCTTAATGTGTTTCCTTCTTCGTTGTTGTGCTTTGTCAATTTAGTTCAATGTTTTTTGTAATAAGTGTGCTTGTATGCCAGAATCTGATTATAATCTGAAGTGTTTTTTTTGTGCAAACGACTACACATATCCTTAGTGTGGGGTGGTTATCATTCAAACATGGGTATATATAAGGAAATACTTGTGCAGGTGATTTCTCTTGCTAGAGAGTGTAGATAGTATAGAAAATTGCTGTTATAAAGAAACTTGCTCCTAAAGAAGACCATAGTTGGAAAAAAAATGAATGCAAAATGTAATGTGACGTAAGTTGTGGTTGTATAAACTACTTAGAGGAAGGAACAGTGGCGAGGTACTTCGATGCATCAAAGTGCACAAAAGGAGGTTTGTAGCCAAAAGGTACAAAGGTGTGCTAGAAGGTTATAGTTGAGGCACGCAGTTGTATCATGTGGAAATTTGGTAAATGGTCAATTAATGAGAGGATCGGTGGTAGGTGGAGGAGTAATAAATGTAATATTTTTTTCCAAATCTATATAAGGACATGATGTGGGTTCACTTTTACCTTTGCAATCATGAGTATTTGAGCGAGCTAATTGCAACCGAGCCGAACAAGACGCATTGAGGTGCAAAGAGATGTGAAACCAAGCAAGGAGAGTAGATTTGTGCACGAAATTGGCTTGCGTCCCCATTGGAGAAGGGTTTGAGCAAAGCAGAGGCATGCAGAGAGGATAAATAGAGAGCCAATGGTTTGAGAAGAAGCTAGGGCACACGATTTCAAGCTAGGGCACGCAAATTTGAGCTAGGGCATGGGATTTTTCTCGACAAAAGTAAAAAGGCACAACCTTGTTTTACCATGGCACCAAGGAGAGCACTTGGAGCAGAAAAAAGGGGAAGAAGAAGGTAGAAACCAGGGTGGAGATCAAGGATGCCCCTGAAAGCAAGTTTTCAAAAATGCAGTACCTAGAGGATGCAAGCATGGGACGTGAATGGGATTCTCACGTCTGCAGGAGCAAGGTAAGCGACTACAATCATCATACAACTAACAAAAAGGAAGAGTTGGACGCACTGTTAAACCGAAAGACAAACAAGTGCACACTCGAAGACATTCTAGTCTATGATGATGTTAGGGAGAATTTGTTGAAGAAGGTAGGGGTCTTGCAGCTATATGAACTCCCTTACTTTCAAAAACCTGAGAAACTATATCAATGGATTATGAGAAAATTCTATGAGTAATTTTATTTTGTTGGGTGGTGGATGATGATCACCATGCCCTTAATTATGAGCCTAACAGGTTTGAAGGGAACATGGATAGAGATTACGAGTGACTTAACTGACAAAAGCAGTTATTTTGGCCACCCGTAATGAGCTGTGTTACTCAAAGGGTTAATGTAGAATGGACATTTACAAGTTAAGGAAGTACCACGTTGTGCAGGTAGCTATGCACTTACTCAAAAAGTTGAATGATCATAAAAGGTGGTCATAAGTGAACACTATGTGGCTAAACATTACCAAGAAGATGTCACAGGGAGATATTTACAACTTGGCAGGATATATAGTAGATACCATCATTAAAGAAGCACATAAACATGAGAAGATAAGATTTGGTGCCATTTTTCTATCTCTTGTTTTTGTTGAAATTGGAGTGCTCGATGGGCCAAAGAACAAGATTTAGGAGTATCCTACAGAGAATAAGTCTCTAACAAATAGGTTTGAGAAGTATTTATGTGAGGGATCTATGAGTGGCCCGTTCAAGAAAAGGGAAGAGATGTGGTATGATAGAATTCACGTGGCCTTTAAAGAGAAATGGAGAATTCCTAAGGCTCTGCCATCAGTAGTTGGGAAGTTGGTGCAATTTGCTATGTACCAAAACTTTTGTAGTGCATGCTTTACAATGAAGTATGGGACATGGAGTCCTTAGTGTAAACTCCCTTATGCCTTTTACAGCGTGATTCTTCCAGGTGGAATTTCACATGTGTGCTAATGCACAAATGTTAATCTATAATGCGTATAAGGTAAATTGTGACTACCATACCTTTAGAAATACTTACAAATACTCAAGTAGGTCTACTTATATTGAGAGGTTCATATCAGATTATATAACCATGATGCTTGTCAATTTTTCCATTGGAAATAATGGGGATGCACTAATTTATATCCAACTTAAGCCTAGGCTAGAAAATGGTAAGTATGTTGAAAACAAATTTATGCTACCATGCCTACTAAAGGGGGAATATACAATTGGGATCCTGACAGCTAAAAATACCACTTCACCATTGGAAGAAGAATAAGATGAGCATGAGGAAAATAGTGGTTTAGTGCATGGGGATGGAGGTAACCCTTAGAAACTAAGGAAAGTGAGCATGAGATTACTCCTCCCTAGTAGGAAGAAGAGGAGGAAGACTGAGAAACAGATGCGCCAAAATAGATATAGACCCAATAAATGAGGAACACCAATTTAAAAGGGTGTTCATAAGAACAAGGACTCATGTATTGGGGCCATCAAAACCTTTGTACAAATCACCTCATATCTCCCCTCAAAAATAATTACCTAAGAATAAGAGGAGGAGAAAGTTAAAGCTTAGGGAAGATGAAGAGGATGAGTCCTAGTAAAATCATGCTAGGGACCCTAGTGTAGCCTGAAAATACAGAGAAGCCTCATGATGAGGGAAATGAAATATTATGAAGAGGGGTTTAAGGAGAGAGAAGTGGAAATGGGTGATCCATCCAGCATGCCTCACTCCATAATGACAAGTGAAGGACCCACTGCAGATTCTAGCGCTCGAGTTCCCATGGGCAAGAAAAAAAGAAAGGATAGGAATGTGAGGGATTTTTGACTCCAGTTATGGGGTACATAGAGGACTCTAGAAATATCATTCATGCCATGTTCCATAGCACATTAGGGCCAAAGGATTTATATGGTTGGGAGTTAATGGACATAGAAAAGGCCAATGCGTGAACTAGAAAGTAGTTTTCCTAGTCCATGTAGACACACATGGATGAATCATATTTTGATGTGTGCAAGAAGTGATGTGTCTCACACTAGGTAAAGAAGTAACCACATATTAGGAACATGACTATCAAACCTCCCGTAATGTTTGATGAGAAAGTAAGCAATTCCTTGGTCAAGGTATCTATTGACGTGGTGTGGAGGAAAATTGATAAGGCAGCCACCATTTGAACGCTACTTGAAGATAACAAGGATAATACTACATATATAAATTGCTTGAAAATAGAGAAGGAATGAGAAGAGGAAAATAATGAGGCCTTTGTTAGCATGGTTAAGGGAACTTGGTGATCATATCCTTAAAGTAAGGCCTCATTTGGAGTCTAAATTTCCTCATAATTTCCTTGCAATGCATTATTTGCGCACTCTAGTGGATCTAATTTTGAATGAAGATCCATTATTATGGCTACACCAAAAGATCCTATAGAAGAAACAACAAGAGCAATGGTTGTCATTGTTAGGAAAATTTCAAGTTTTGAGGCCTTGCTCCAAACATTGAAAGACGAACTAAAGAAATAAGATCAATATTTGAACATGTGTGCAACATCAGATGCCATAATAAGAATTGAAACTATAACAGAGGATAATGAAGTGTTGAAGGTAATGAAGGAAAAAACATTTGGGTGTGTAGAGAGGTTATCCCTGGTAAAAAAAAAAACGTGAGGCCCTTACAGTATCCCAAGATCTACACAAAGATAGGATCAATGAACTTGGGAAAAGTATAGTGTAGAAATGGACTTCATGGAGGGAATGGTCTCAGGTATGGAAAATGTTGTCCAAGTGCTGTAGGATGAAAATTAAAAAGATCACTCCGGATGAAATGGATGTCATATTTATAGACATTCTAGAAAATATAGGAAGTGCACTAAGTGACTAATAGACCTTGGAGGCTGAAATTGAAAATGAATATCCAGAGTTAGTCTTTCTTGAGGAAGATCGTACTTCAGAGTAAACTTCATTATTTTGTACAGTTCTTCATTCATTCTTTCATTCCCTATTCTTTATTGTTGGAGATATAAGAAGGAATTACCCATTTCCAAGGTGACAATGTAGTTTAGTGTGGGGTAATGTTGAGAAGATAACATATTACTCTAAGGTGAAGGCACATAAAGGATGCACTCACTGGAGCAAGGCACATTTGAGGGTGCGGAAGAATAGCACAATAAGCACGCTCTAGAACACATTGAATTCAGGACTTAGCCCTTTTATGGATAAGGGCTATTCTTGGAGATAGTGTGTTGAGCACACAAAGACATGAAGACTTTTAGTACATGCAATAGTATTTTGGGAACAAACAACAACTGAGCTCCATGCATAGTTTAGGTTAATAATAGGATTTATACTCATAGTTAACTATAGAAAGTATATTCTTAAGAGAACTTGCATGTTTTTCAACCTTTTGTAAAGGTGCATGGTTATTATTAACATGTGACTAATTTTGAGAAGTGCATGGGAGGTGAAGGGAAATTTCCCACCCCTATATATATGTATTGATTTTCATGATTTAGTGGGTGTGAATTATTATAGAGTTATGTTGATGGTTTTGTCATGTGCATAACTCATGGAGATCCTATATAGCGTATGGATATATTTTTTTTACATTATTTAATGAAATGGTTCATATTAGCTTGATAATGGTGTTGAACATGATTGGCTATGGTTCTTACATGGTAAATCTTGTTATAGTCATTTTTTATTTCATCTTACATATATTCTAAGATCTAGATCTAGTTTATGCATTGTGTGTTGTTTACTATTGGTAATGAATCTGAATGCCTATATGCACCATCATGGTAAAATTCTAAATAAGCAACCATAAAGAGGGATTGGGTGCCTTTTCTCACTTCGGGTGAGTGCTTAGCTCGGGCTGAGTGATGTGTCAGCGCGCCTGGGTTATTCACAGTAAATTCTAGGCTACATCACAAAAGATACAAATAGATAAATGGTCAAATTTTCAAATTTCAACCATAGTTTCCGTAAAAATGATGGTCGTATGTAGAAAAAATAAATACATATACCCTCATTAGAAAAAATTTAGATTTGAATCGTCTTAAAGTAAGCCATTCTAAGCATCATACAAAACATTAGGTATAGCTTAAGGAAAGCATTCTATATTCCACATCCATGAAGATTTCCATATTTTTTCAAAGGAACTCAAAAGAATAAAATACGAAATCACCTGTTGGAGTTGAAATTGTTGAAACCCTCAAAGGAAGTTTTAAAAATTTAAGACCCAAAAGATTTTTTTTGAGTTACAGCATTGAGAGATCATGCAACCACAAGTGTCAAAGATTGTTTCAGTATCAAATTGTAGAAAAGAATGAAATGGAGGTGCAAAATGTTGAAAAAAAAAAACCTTTTAACAGGGGCGAAATTTATTTTTATCAGAATTTTTTTAAAGAGGAACTAGAAACGAGTTGAAAAGATCAAAATAATGGTGGCCTGGAGAAAATTTTCCAGGTCTTTTCCCTCGAACTCATCAAAGAGAAATGACCGAATGGCTCAGGGTTTGCATATTTGTTTCTCCCAACTCAACCAGTGGGTTTCTTAACTCAACACGGGTTAAAAAGGTACATACACATCAACTGCAAAGTGAAATCCTAACCACCATGGGTTAAGTAACATCACCGACAATCAAATTAAGGGGTGAGTCATCATGGGAGGGGGAACGAATTTTCCTGCCCAATAATTATTCATGTTGACTATAGTCTGAGCAATGATGAAAATCATAAGAGGCCAAATATTGGCTTAGTCCAATAAAACCATGGTCTAAAAAATAATCACATACCACATAATGATTAAAGGGGGCCGACAACATCATCAAGGAAATCCTTCATCAAGGGTGCTAATAAATAAAAATACCCCCATGCCCCATGCTTTTAATCAAGTATATGCCAAGTCAGTGAGGGGCTAATGATGGGTCAAGTACTATCAAAATTTTATTACTTTAAACCTTGCAAAAATACCTTATTTTTTCCTAATACCTCATACCTTTCAAGGAAGGAAATTAAAAGGATAATATTTTTTTTGCACATGCTCAGAGGTGGCAAATAAAAGAAGGTGGCATATTGGCCAATTCTTAGTTAATATTGAAAATAAAAGTATTATGATTTGCATGTGAAGTGCACATATGTCACATCAGTGCCTCACAAAAAGACAAAGAAGTTAAAGACAACAGGTATCACATCATGAGCTATAAGACAAATTATTTGCATGCACCTTGGATGAATTGCAGATCAAGAAAAGGCTAATATTAGCCAAATTATTCACCCACATTTATTTATTTGTATCAAAATTATATGAAGCAACTACACTTTGATTGTGGATGTTTTTTTGGTATTAAAAGGCTATTATTGTCTCATTGTAGCAACATGCCTATTTTAGATTTTATTTATTTATAATAAAGTTTAATAATAACATGCAAGTGTAGTTAGAATTAGTATATTTTTAGGGGGTTGGGTGAATATTTTTGCTATATATTGTGTGCATTGACGAAACACAAAGGGTAATTTTTGGGAGAGGAGGACTTGTGTATTGAGAGGTGAAGCCATTGGCTAGATTTTCCCTTAAATGAGAACAAGTTATTGCCTTTCCAATTATTTGCAGTGGTGTTTATTATTTTATTAACTCTTGTGAATTGTATTCCTTGAATTATTAATCTTACCTTGCTACAAATTGGTGTTTATGCATAGTCTTAGTGTGCAATAATTTGTTGTGTTGTTTTGATTTATCCCTCAACAGTAAAGTGTTTTCCTTAGGACCAAGCAAAAACCCATTGGATCGTGATTTATTAATTTGTTCTGAGTATATTTTTCATGTTTCTTAGTTAAATAACTCATCATTTTTTGTGTATCACCTCATTTAAATTTCAGTTTCAGCCATCGTTCACCCTTAAACCCCACAGTTAATCTATTTTTGGATATATCAATAAGGAACCAACCTTGTAATCACAGAGACTCACCTCAATAGAGTGATACCTACAACCAAGAGGTGTTTCCATTGAATCTGTAGAAGTGAGGGAAAAGAAAGCTTAGAATTCCTGTTATCCCTCAATCACAAGGTGCACTTCTGAGAGACAACATGAGCTATGTGGATGTAAATGATCTCTAATGCAATATATTGATGCAAATCTAGATCAATGATAGTAGTGAATGATGCTAGGTCCCTCATTATGGTCTCATAACTTCATATTTATAGGGTTCTCTTGATCTAATTTTGTAATTAACCCCAAAAAAGCCAACCACAAGAAAGATAAACATCTCAAAAGGCTAGAAAGATCCCAAAAAAATGGCAGGAAGGTGCAAAAGGATTCGAAGCACCCCTAGTGGATGTAAAAGGACTAAAATAATGCAGGATGACATAAAAGGACTGGGCATGTGGATGTAAAATTTTGGTAATGAAGAAATAAAATAAAACAAGATGACCAAAAAT
>CM034147.1:107247943-107275443 GCA_019776745.2 Taxus chinensis | reverse complement strand
CTTGTGAGACTCAAAAGCCACTACTCTTCCCTCCTGCATCAACACACCTCCAATTCCTACCAAATAAGCATTCGTGCATATAAAAAAAACTCACCCTGTGGATCCGGAACTGTGAGAATGGGTGTTGTCCTGAGGCACTCCTTCAGTGTCCTGAAGGCCTGCTCGCATCTATCTAACCAATAAAACTTCTTCCCTTTCCACTAAAGGGAATTGATGGGGTGTGCAATCTACGAGAAGTCCTAAACATACCTCCTATAATAACATGCTAACCCGGTGAAGATGCACACCTCAGTCACAGTAGTAGGTGTTGGCCAATCCATAATGGCTCTAATATTAGAAGGGTCAACTGTAATACCTTCCCCAGAAATTATGTGACCCAAATATTGCACCTCTTTCTAAAATAAGGCACACTTCTCCAAGCTCCCGTAAATATTTTTCTCATGAAGACACTAAAGAGCCTAACCAAGGTGCCCCTCGTGCTCCTCACGTGTACATGAGTAAATCAAAATGTCATCAAGGAAGATGAGCACAAAACTATCTAAGAAATTCCTAAATACACCATTCATCAAACTCATAAATACTATGGGGTCATTCATCAAATCAAAAGGAACCACTGTGAACTCATAATGCCCATATCTCGTACAAAAAGAGGTCTTATGAATATCCACCTCTGTAATCCTCAGATGATGATAGCTTGACTTAATATCAATCTTAGAGAAAATTGTGTCTTCCTTCATCTGATCAAACAAATCATCTATTCACGGAAGGGGATAACGATTCTTGATCATTACCTTATTCAGCTGGCGGTAATCAATACACAACTACAAGGATCCATCCTTCTTCTTCACAAAAATCACTGGTGCAACCCAAGGGAATACACTAGGATGGATTAGGCCTTTCTCCAAAAGGCCCTCAATTTGCATCCTAAGCTCACAGATCTCTGGTGTGGTCATTCGGTAAGGTGCTCGTGAGATAGGCTCTACTCCTGGAACCAAATCTATATAGAATTCAATCTCATGTGGGGTTGGTAACCCCGGTGGCTCCCCTAGAAAGACATCTGAAAACTTTCTCAAAATGGGATGATCATCTAGCGATGACCCACTAGACCCATCCTTGTATCTTTCACTGACTATGACAAAAAACATCTGACAACCCTGTTGCACACACCGCTTGAGCTACATAACGGAGATGGTGTGAATGGAAACAGGTCTCCTAACCCCTAAGATCATCTGCATAATATATAGTCTTATGGTAAAAATACATCCTGGCCCTGTGTGCATACAACCAATCCATATCTAAGATGACTCCATACGAACCCAAAGGAAGGATATGAAGATCTGAGGTAGTGGTGAAAGGTCCCAAATCCACTACACACTCTTTAACTAAGGAGTCCACTAAGATCTTGGCTCCGAAAGCCATCTCAATGTCCTAACTAATACCCTGCCTAACTACCACCAGCCTACATCATTCTACTAAAGATGGTGCAATAAAAGAATCTGAAGAACCAGAATCAAACAAAATAGAGGTAGGAATACCACCAATACTACTTGTGGTTTCAATAACTGTACTCTAATGCTTATCCTAGTGGTTCTCAACCACTGCATAGATTTAATGACTACATCCCATGTCACCAACAGTAGGCTCTGAGATCTATGTCTTACCCTTGTTAAGAGGGTTCTGAGGGAAATCTATCCAAAAATGTCCATCAACACCGCAACCAAAATAACCACCTGATCCTCTCCCATGTGTAGCATGTGTCGTCGATAATCTGGAGGTATGTGGTGTGAATCCAGATGATCTAGCTACAAATTGCTAAGGTCTTTCTTGGTGAGCTCCTGCTGACTGAGCCCTTTGGGCACCATATGTCCTAATGGGACCCCTAGGAGGAGGCCCCATACTCTGACCTCTGTGTGTATCAAATCTTTGTGGCGGTCTATAAGGTGGGCAGGACTGCTTCTATTGTTGTTGTGTTCTAAAAGATGATTTTGTTGAACCCTACCCACCACGAGGAGGAGGTATTGACCCCCTCAACCTATTTTCCTACATCTACTAGATATGGCTCCAGTCTCAGTCTCTAGCCTATTGGGTCTTTCTCTGAGTCTCCTCTGCTATATAGGCCTTCTCAACGGCATCAGCTAATGTCTGTGGACAATGGATCCAAACTGTACCTCTAATGTCAAGATTCAGGCCCTAGATGAACCATTGGATATGTACTTTCTCATCCTATAAGTAATCAACACACTGGAGTAGATCCAGAAATCTACTCTCATACTTAGCCACTATAAGATATGCCTATCAAAAGTCATGAAACTCGTCTATCCTTTGTTGTATGAACCTTCGTGATAAATATCTTCTACTGAATCATACCTCAAAGTGATCCTAAGTGATTGTCTCAGAATCAACATGGAGCTTCTGCTCCTCTATCCTCCACCAAACACATACTCCATCTCTTAGTAGATGGATCGCAACACGAGATTTCATGTTGTTAGAACAAGGGTAGAGCTTGAAGCATCCGCTTAAGCTCACCAACCAGGCCTCTTCCTAAAATCCACCTACATCACCCAAATAATGTGATGGCCAGAGATTCAGGATCTCCCTGATGTGGTATGAAGCTATATTCTAACAACCCCTAGGCCCCCTTGCATGCTCATCTCTAAGCCTAGGGCTCTGAGACCTATCTCTATGCCCCAAAACTTGGTCTCCCTGTGCCCTCTATGGTGACTCTTCTCTGACTGACTTCACGTGGGAGTTCTCTTCTCTATGCTCCTCATTATGCTAAGGAGATGCACAAGACTCAATGTATGTCACCCTATCATGTTTGACTGGACATGCTCCTATGGTCCCTTCACATAGAGTGGCATTAACATCCTAAAGTGTCTATAAAATATGTGGTCGGATTAGCTGCTACAACATGATCTAGTGGTGGTAAGTCTAGGTCTAGGTGAAAAGACCCCTCATCTTACACTGCACCTCCTACATAGACCAAGGTGAGAGTTTGTTCATTTTCTAGGTTTTATTTCAGTTTTCTATGTTCACTAATTATGCAATTTCAAAGAAATTTGTTCTCTAGATTTGAAAGTGTGCTAAGTTAATATTGTACTAGGTTTTTAGTTCATGTCTCAAGTATTATAGTGTGCCTATTATCCATATTTCTTCCCTGGACAGAATACTAGATCAGCCATGACCCCGTAGAGAAAGAACCTGAGAAATCACATTCATATCCTACGAACAGGTAGTAGGAAGACTCAAAATGGAGTGGTGGAGGTTGAGAGAGAAGAATCAACCCTATGCGAGAAGAAAACGACTCTGTCAAGCCATTTCATGTCATAAATCCATTTTGCAAGCTTTAGGAAGAATCAACAATGAAATTGAGCCTTTGATGAAGGGGGAGCAATTCTACAGAGAGGCCAGGAGCAAGAAGGGAAAAAATGGCTAGGATCCGAAGTCTTCGAGCTCGAAATGGTTTAGGAAAAATCCCAAAAATGACTAAGTATGGAGGAGGCAACCGAAGAATCCACGTGTCCTAACGGTGCTTCTCCAAGGGTGAATTCAAAAGGGGGAGCCTGAACTTGCACCAGGATTCCATGCATCCAAAACCCCAAAGAAAATGTGGAGTGTTGAAAATTCTTCAACTAAAAAGGAAGTGTCAGGTGTCAGCTTGGTGCAAAACTGGAAAAGAAGTCGAGGGCGAAGACTCCAACTTGCGCCAACCCTCCACATAGCAAATGGTCAGACAGAGTTAAAATTTGGGCTTCAAAATTGGCTAAGTATGAAAGTGTAAGTGGAGAATGTCAAGTGTCAGCACGGTGCATCTCCAAGAGTTGGTCCCAAGGTAGAGACCCAAATGAGTGCAAGCTCGCCATGTAGCCCAGAGTCTAAAAGTAAGAGGGACTGTTGAAAAGTCCAAAGATCATCGGGGGCCGACAAGTGTCAACTCGAAACTCCTCCAAAGGTAAATTTTGAGCTTGGTTTTCTGGAAAGCGCGATGGCTCCACATGTTATATCAAAAGGGGTAGAATCAGTTGAATAGTCAATACATGAGCCAGGCTAGTGGAGGCTGCCAAGTGTCTTAATGGCACTAATTTAAAGATTGAATAAAGAAAAGGTTTGCAAACAAGTGCCAGAATGTTGTGTGTCCTAGGGAGAAGCGTGCCATCAAGTGAAAAGTTGGTCCTTTGCCCCTTTCTTGTTTCAAAAGGGGTAAAATTTACAAAATGACCCACAACTCCACCCAAAAGAAAAATTCAGCATTTGAACCCAAGTCAAAGCCAAAGTGGGGAGTCAGAGGAAAAAGTGAAAAATTGCCTTTCGTTCAAAAGGCATAAAGAAAAATATGGAAGCGTGTTCCCCAGCCAACCAGAAGGAGCCACATGTCTAGGCGGAGCTTCGAGGCTATGGGATTTTTTTGAGTTTTGCATTTTTTACGCAATAGGGAAAAAAGATAAATTGCAGACCCGTAAGCCTAATTTTTTCTCTAATCTGGCTACCACGTGTCCCATATCAAAAGAGGGACCCATTTTTTTCAAATTATTTTCCCGCACATCCATATAGACCTGATACAAACTTTGAAGGGGCATATATTTCAACTCAAAGCTCAAAATATCGTGAATCTGACACCGTTGGAAAGATCTCATCCTCACCCATGCCATTAAGGTCTAAAACTTTATTTTTGAGGAGTTTAGGTGAAGGAAAAGGGAGGAAAAATCTTTAGGCTTTCAATGCAGGATCTTCTTACCTCAACAACCAGATCAGATTTGATCTGTTTTATCGTTTCCTCTTCCTTCAAGGTTCCAAACCAAGGATTTATGTAGTAAAGACATATCTAGGGGTAGATTTCATCAGAAGCATTAATAACAATGGTTGAGTTTTGAATTTATTTTCCCACTTCTCTATCTCTTTCTTCTCTCTAATCGAACTTATAAATATAGGGACAGGATTCATTGTAAAGGGTTGGACATTCTCTTATCTTTTACAGACTCCCCTTTCCTTCTAGCAAAGGATTCATGGAGTTCAGACCTTCCAAAATACTATAATATGTTTCCTCGCCTCTTGGTCATCTATTGATGTATTGTATCAATCTACAAAACAATAATTCATTTTTTGTGATTGATTCTAAATCCTTTCCTGATTTTCTCTACTCTCATCTGGTCTTTCTTTATTGATCTGGTTATCTATACTCGATTATCTGTACGTATTTTATTTGTTTTATGTCTATCAGCAAAACAAGTGTCCATCATTCCTTTGGTATATCACCTTGTAGTTTAGCTTTGTTGTAATTTCTCTATTCCTTCTACCCTTGTCTCCTTGGTAAATTTTATATTAGGATTAAGAACAAACCCTCTGCAAGTTTCTACGTATGCCCCTAGATAGAGGAATAGGAACCAACCTTTAATCTAGAGATTCTTCTTACATATTCCCACACTTTGAGCAAGACTCAATGTTATGCAGATCACACCAAATGATTTTGCCTTAGAAAATTAGATCTATAGACTCATTTAGGGGTGCTATGATTTCACACTAATAGTGCCCAAGGGTCCAAGATTTGAACCCATGGCTCTGATACTAAGTGTAACGCCACCTAAATTCTCCCCACTCAAGACCAAGAACAACCTAGGTTTAGTTAGGAAAAGTTAAGGAATAATTTTTTTTATTTTTTTTAAGTTTTCCCAAAAAAATTTCTAGAGTCAATGACAATAGTTATCAAAACATCCTACAAAACACTAAGAGAGAGAAATTCATCCCTAGCGCAAATAGATTATCTTCTTGCAAGGCACATGGAAGAAATTTCACCGGGCGCGGAAGAGAGGCGTGGGAGAAACTCTTTTTCTCCCATGTGCATAAGACATGCATGGAAGAGACTTCTTTTTCTCCAAGGCATGTAAGACGGGCACGCAAAAGACTCATTCTCTCCTGGGAATGGAAGACGGGCACACAAGATGCTTTGGGCACACAAGATGGGCACGCAAGAGGTTTTTCCACTTCTACGAATTTCTGAAGGCCATAACATTCGATAGAGAACTTAATTTTTGGCAAACGAGGACTTTTCAGAAATCTATCGACGTCCTCTTTGCACATAAACCTTAATAATTTAATTTGGATAAAGTTTTAAGGGTCAATTTTGAGAAGATGCTATGTAGGCTTATAAAATGAAAACTGGTAACATTTGATTTAAAAGTTTGTTCAATGTGACTTCCTTCCTTTCTACATATGCCAAACAGACATGGAAATTTGCACTTAGGTAAATTTAGGATGGATTTCAAGGGTTAATTTTTTTTATGGATTTACAAATCAAGATTTCCAATTGTACACATCAAGAAGTCTGCAATTTTCCCTTTTCTTGATCTGAACGGTTCTTTAAAATTTTCTTAAGTATTTTAGTTTGGTTGGGGTTGTTTTAGTCATGCAACTACAATTTAATTATTTCATTTCATCTCCTAAGGTAGCAGGGTTGTTCTGTTCAATTTCTGATAAATAATTGCCAGTATGAAAATTATGTAACAGAGCTCAAATTCGAATAGATTTATTTACATTTACCAAATTTAATCTATGGATTCATTCCAACCAAATCTAACATACTAATTTTAGTTAAATCAAAATTTGAAAAATCCAAAAGATACAGTTCTAATTTTCAAATCATACATTTTTGTAGAAGAGAGCATTATGAAATCAACATTTGTAGAAGAGAGCATTTCCAATACAAAATAGTCCAAGATCAACAATCCACAAGCATGCAACAATCTCCAATCTTCCACAGAAGCAAGAGCTCTTAGAACCCAAAAGAAGTCTACCCAAAAATGAAGTGATAAAAGTGAAGCAACCCAAAAAAAAGCTAAATATTTCCAATTAATATAAGAGGTAAGGAAAGTGGATGAGGTGGATCCATGTAGGATGCCACTTCACACATCCTCAACTCCAGTACCGAAGTCAACTTCATTCTTCAATGCATAATCAATAGGTGGGTAAATAATATGACAGTTTTACTTACACACTCAAATCAAACCCACACCCCAAAGGACTAAAATTAAAACATGTAAGAAAAGTGCAATAAAAAGAACATTTAACTTGACTTACAAAAATACATAAAGAAGGTCTAAATTTAACCCTCCAACCATAGGCAAGGTTGGTATACAAATTTAAGAGGCATGGGACAAGTTTAACTTGTCCCAAAAGTCTCTAAAATCAGCCTCCAAGGACTAATTCGAATTTCAAAGAAGATGAAGTGTTTCTTACTCCAAAATCAACATACATATCTCTTACACATCACTTACACATGTCTTACAAAATTTTAATTCAAGTCCAAAAAATCTATTAATTTCCTTTTTGTGACATATTTTAATTAAGTAACTTTACAACATGATTACTCACAATATTAACACACCATTTAATAAATAATGAAAGGGTTCAATGCACCACAAAATAAACACATGCAAACATTAACAAAGGGATAAAATAAAAGAAAATACATCAAATCCCTTGGTCACATTTAAAGGTGATCTCCCCCCATGGGAATCTGTCATCACCAATCTGGCACTATGATAATTCTTCACCGGGAACTCCTCGTGCTATGATTATTTACTAATGCACAGCCTTTAGTTTGGTGGATGTAATCTGGAAACAAAACAACAACATAACACAAAAATACCATCGACTATGATAAGACGGAATGATGACAAATTTGAAATATCAAAGAAAATTATAATATTAACATGAAATTGTTACAATCTCACCCATGAGGTACTTCAAGTGTTATTGACTTCACTTGCCTTTCACCAAGGCTATGGGAGAAACTTTACAATTACACCTCTTAATGGCTTCTTCAACACACCTTTAAACTGATGGCTTCCTTCGCACACTTCCTACAATATTTCTCACTACTTCCTTCTATGCTAAATGAGGGGGGTTGCCTCTCTATTTATAGAACTTCCAAGCTTATCCATCTTATCTCTAAGATAGGATAAGAAATCCACTCTGACGAATCATATTCCATACCTTAACTCTTATTTGTACATGTAAGATTATCTGTTAAGAAAAGATAAATCTTATCATTTTACATGGGTTCCACATTTTTAGACTTTTTACAAATAAAATACACAAAATATTTATGACCTCACTCCTTGTCTTTATTACCAATATAATATTTCTAATTCCTAATCATGTAGACCCTACTTCTCTAATTACCCAAACTTTGACATTTTAACATTACTGGACCACTTACGACAAATATTTACTTTTTACAACATTCCTATTGTACTTTGACTGTTACCGTACTCCACATTATTGGTAGCACCGTACTGACGGTGTCGTTATCTTCTATCAGATGCAACTACTAATTATACTTAACAACATCCTATTCCTAATACATACATTAATGAAATAGAAATTACGGAGGAAAATTTTAGTGTCGACATCTTCCCCCTTCCTAGCTTCTACTCCGTCCTCAGAGTAGACTATTCTAGTGCTTGGAAAATATTCAACTTGTCGTGGTTGACCCATTTTGTAATGGGAGTGCCATCCAATTCCTCTAGTCAGTACGTACCATTTTCATGCACAGCTGCTATTTTGTAGGGGCCCATCCATTTTGGAAGAAATTTTCTCTGTCTTCTTTTTTGTATCTGGAATCATATACTAGAACCAAGTCATTCACATGAAATGGAGACCACTGAATCTTTTGATCAAAGTATTCATTCTGCTTCATTTTCTTCTTATGGCTTATATCCTTTGCTATTTCTCTCATTTCCTCCAGCAAATGAAGATGTACCAACCTTTATTTTACTGAATCACTTTCATCAATCCTTTCATTTTTCATAACTCTCACATTGGGAATATCAAACTCAATAGGAAGAACTGGATCAATGCCATAGGCCAACTGAAATGGGGAGTATCCTGTTGCTGACTTTGATGTTGCCCTATATGCCCACAATGCTGCATGAATCCTTTTATCCCATTTATGTACCTGCAAGGCTGCATCTTTTGCTAGAATTTGACACAACACAAAATTTGTTCGTTCCACCTGTCCATTTGTGCTTGGCTTGTATGTTGTTTCCTTCCTGTGCTTAATAGAAAACTTATTGACTAGGGCTTCTACCACCTCATTAATGAAGTGGCTTCCTTGATCTGTTACAATTTCTAATGGGCAACCAAATCTGGTGACAATGCGTTCATACATGAACCTTGCCACTTCATCCATGGAAGTTGTTTTCAATGGCCTAGCTTCAACCCACTTGGTTAAATAATCTGTGGCAACTACAATATACTTATTTTGTCGTGATGTAGTTGGAAGTGGACCTACAATGTCTATTCCCCACTTTTCAAAGGGACCAAGGGGAAGAATATGACATAATGGAGCTGATGAAGTCTTACGGTTACCATGTGTTCGAAAAATATCACATGTCTTACAATAATTATAACAATCTTTAAAAAGAGTGGGCCAGTGATAACCTGCATCCAAGATCCTTCTTGCCATAAGTTGTCCAGAGAATTGCCCTCCACATGTACCATTGTGGAATTCTTCTAGCAGTTCCTTCCCTTGATCACGTCCAACTACCCTCTTGTACTATCCATCAGGTCCTATTCGAAATAATACTCCATACAGAATAGAATATGGAAGACTGGAATGAGTAATCTTTCTCTTAGTCTTTGCATTGGCACCATCAGGAAACTTGAATTCATTCAGATAATTCCAAATATCTATGTCTTCACTAGGGATTGTGTCAAGGGAGAACAATGCTGCATTAGGGAAATCATCATCATCACAAGATGATCCTAAACCATCATAGGCTTGAGAGAGTGCATCTACATTGACATGCTTCTTTCCTGGCCTATCTATAATGTCAAATTTAAATTCTTGTAGCAAAATTATCCATCTTGCTATCCTCCCTGATGGGTTAGGCTTATTTACAATATATTTTAGAGCCTGATGATCTGTTACAACTATAAATTTTTGCCCTAGCAAGTAATTTCTAAACTTCTTTACAGTAAAAATGATAGCCAAAGCCTCTTTTTCAGTTACAGTATAATTTACCTCAGCACTGCTCATTTGTCTGCTCCTAAAGTAAATTGGATGTTCATTCCCATTTTCATCCTTTTGGCTCAAAGTACTTCCTAGTGCTGCATCTGAGGCATCAGTGTACACAATGAATGGGTTGCTCCAATCTGGAATCTTCAAAACAAGTGAAGACACTAGGGCTTCCTTCAGTTGTCCAAAAGCTTCATGCACCTTATCTCCTGGTTCATAACTAACATCCTTCTTCAAGAATTGGGTTAGTGGATGTGCAATCTTTGAGAAATTCTTGATGAACCTTCTATAGTAACCCACATGGCCTAAAAATAATCTCAACTTACTTCTATTCATAGGAAATGGTAAATCTTTGATTTTTGAAACTTTATCAGGATCAGTACCAATACCATCTCTGGATACAACATGCCCTAACAAAACGCCTTTAGAACATCCAAAGACACACTTTGTAGGGTTTAGTGAGGCTTGTGCTTCATCTAACCTTTGAAATGCTGTCTCCATCTGGTACAGGTGGTCCAACTTGCTCCCATAGATGTAAAAATCATCTAGAAATACTCTGATGAAGGTCCCAATGTAGGGTTCGAACACCCTATTCATCAAACGCTGGAATGTTGCTGGAGCATTACACAACCCAAAAGGCATAACTCTATAAGAAAACGTTCCCCAAGGAGTGGTGAACATGGTCTTCAGCTGATCTTTCTCTACTATACGAACTTGGTTGTAGCCGCTATATCCATCAGCAAAACTATAGACACTCTTGGCCAGCTACTTCGTCCAAGATCTTATCTGAAAATGGAAGAGGGTAATGATCCTTCTTTGCTGCGTTATTGAGCTTCCTGTAATCAACACAAATGCGTAGCTTCCCATTCTTTTTTATTGAGATCACAATGGGAGAAACCCATTCTGAATTCTCCACAGCAAATATGAATCCTGCATCAAGCAACTTATCTATTTCTTCTTTTACAGTCTTGGAAAAATTAGGATTCATTCTATATGGCATTTACTTTATGGGCTTAGCACCATCTACTAGCTCAATAGAATGTTCTACCCAACTTACTTGATGGAGTTCCTTGTAATCAAAAGTTAATAGGTGTATGTACCTTCGAAAGAGCTGGAGGTAGGATTCCTTCTCACTCTCCATCACAACATCACCAATCTTTATTTGTTGGAGACGATCATCAACTTCTTCTTCAGATAATTTTATGGGGTCATGAGTTGGTGTGACTGGAAGGATATCCATGACTGAAACATCCACCTCACTTTCTTCATCTTCAGTGTCCACTTCACTGGTACTAGAGTAATCACAGGATGTCCAATCATCAGTTTCATCACTTGAATCCACAGGTTCTGCCTTATGATGTCGAGGGATCACATTTATCTTCACCCTCTCTCTAACACATCCAAGTGTCATGAAACCTTCATTCCAGTAGTTTCTTGCATGAACTCTCCTTAGCCATGGTCTTCCCAGCAGCATTGGTTACGCAACAGTACCATTTTTAATCACATGAAAGTCTACCACACATACCACACCCATAACAGATATTTCCACATTTGAAACTACACCTTCTGGTTTAGTTTTTCATTTATTTAATGACCTTAACATAAGTGTTGAAGGGCGATCAATTTTTAAACCCAACATATTCATTACATACTTGGTCATTACATTAACTGCAGCACCTCCATCAACTAAGACATCATGAATTGAAATACCATTACATAATACCTCAGCTTGTGGAGCATAGGGATCTGCCTCTGCCTCCAAAACAGGGACCTCAACCTCCTTCCTTCTGTCATAGCATTGAGTCCACCTCGCAACTCCCGCCTCTTCTCAAAATACATAGCCAAGAGTTGACCATATGTAATATTTGCAGGCCTTTTGGACAGATCTTCCAAGATGGAGTATGGTCCTTGCCCCTTTGAAATCAGAAAATCCTACACACCCAAATTTCTTCTCCTATGTTTCTTACTATTTTCTTCTTTCATCTTCTTAGGATAATTTCCATCTTGATTATCTTTTTCTTTCTTTCTTTTTGTTACAAACACATCTACTTCATTATTTCTGCTCTTATCTACTACATCAAAAGAATTCACAGGTGTTTTTCCTTTATCATTATCTCCTTTACCAGATGTAGAAGCTCTATCTGGATAATTATGCTTATAATGACCCTTTTTATAACAACCATAACATACAACTTCAGAAATATTTTTTTTTGGACCTCTATCTCCTCCCTGAGAACTAAATTCCTTTCCTTGAAGAAGATTAATAGTTAACTGACCCATATTTTTGAGTAGATCTTCATACTCAGTAGATGTACTAGGAGAAATATTTGTGCTCACTAGGAGTGGTTGTGGATTATGGACCAAAGGTGTTGGTGTAGGCTCTACTTTAGCAACAATTTCTTTGGGCTCCTCTTCCATGCTTTCTTCTTGCCTTCTTGCAATCTCCTTTGCTTGTTCAATGGTAGCTGGGCGGTCATACTTCACTCGTTGTCTGATCTCTGGCTTCATCCCAAGAATGAAGTGCTTACAGAGGAGATTATCCATGCCATTCATCAACCAATCCACTAATCCTTCCTTTCGGACCTGGGCATCGAGCTTCCTCCTTAGCTCTAGAACACGAGCATGATAATCCCTTATCTTCTCCTTCTCTCCTTGGGATAGCTTTGTGATCTCAATCATGAGATCTGCATATTTCTGTTGTTCACCAAATTTTTCAAGAAGACTTTCAGTTAATAAATCCCATGAATTTTTCACATTATCACCTAGTGTTTCAAACCACCTAAGTGCTAAACCATCCAAAAAGGTAGGAAAAAATTCAGTCCATTGTTCCCTTCTTATAAATCCATTACAAATACAAGATCATTTAAACTCTTGAATGAAAGAAGACGCATCTTCATTAGATTGAGCTGAAAAAACAGGAATCTTTCCCATTTTCAAAAGTAACCACTGTGAAATACCAACCCACAAGTACAATTAACAAGACTTATGTGCACAAATAATTGGAATCACTATACTAGAAAGTGACTTTACACCTTTCTATAGTAAAATAGAAATGACCATGGTAAACTATGGTAAAACTTGACTTACTGTGGTAAAAACTGACTTTACTGTGGTAAACACTATTCACAGTAAAAAGTGAAGTTACTACGGTAAATACTATTCACGGTAAAAAGTGACTTTACTGTGGTAAATACTATTCCCAGCAAAAATGACTTTACCATGGTAACTATTATTCATGGCAAAAATGACTTTACCATGGTAACTACTATGCACAGTAAAAACAAGGTTACCGTCTAATTGATTTTTGACTACGTGGTAATATCTCTCCAGAAAATCCACCAATGAGGAATGGTCCCGGCAACGGAACCAAAATGTCATCACCAATCCGGCACTATGATAATTCTTCACCGGGAACTCCTCGTGCTATGATTATTTACTAATGCACAACCTTTAGTTTGGTGGATGTAATCTGGAAACAAAACAACAACATAACACAAAAATACCATCGACTATGATAAGACGGAATGATGACAAATCTGAAATATCAAAGTAAATTATAATATTAACATGAAATTGTTACAATCTCACCCATGAGGTACTTCAAGTGTTATTGACTTCACTTGACTTTCACCAAGACTATGGGAGAAACTTTACAATTACACCTCTTAATGGCTTCTTCAACACACCTTTAAACTGATGGCTTCCTTCGCACACTTCCTACAATATTTCTCACTACTTCCTTCCATGCTAAATGAGGGGGGGTGGCCTCTCTATTTATAGAACTTCCAGGGCTTATCCATCTTATCTCTAAGATAGGATAAGAAATCCACTCTGACGAATCATATTCCATACCTTAACTTTTATCTGTACATGTAAGCTTATCTATTAAGATAAGATAAACCTTATCATTTTACATGGGTTCCACATTTTTAGACTTTTTACAAATAAAATACACAAAATATTTATGACCTCACTCCTTGTCTTTATTACCAATATAATATTTCTAATTCCTAATCATGTAGACCCTACTCCTCTAATTACCCAAACTTTGACATTTTAACATTACCGGACTACTTACGACAAATATTTACTTTTTACAACATTCCTATTGTACTTTGACTATTACCATACTCCACATTATTGGCGGCACCGTACTGACAGTGCCGTTATCTTCTATCAGACGCTACTACTAATTATACTTAACAACATCCTATTCCTAATACATACATTAATGAAATAGAAATTATGGAGGAAAATTTTAGTGTCGACAAATCCCTAACACAAACAAACACACACAAACAAATATATTTGCAATGGTGACCCTGTTGAATTAATCTAGAATTCTAAAGTGGTTGGTCTCCAATCCCTCGATGTTTGTTGTGATATTTTAAACCTGAAAAATACAAATACCTCCTTCGGCCTTATGGCCTCATCAAAAAATCCAAATGAATATAATATACTTCCAAAGTCATCAATATATATATGAATCACAACAATCATCTAGACAATCAATAGTATTACTTGCAATTTCATCAACAACTATATCATCATCAATCTTTAATTCAATTTTCATTTTCTAGGTCTACTAAAAATATCCAATTATCGCAAGTCCAAACAACATCTATAATATAACCATGTCAAACAGTATATCAACAGCAGTATATAAAATGTATAAAATTTCCCCAAAAACATCATGTATAAGATATGAACCAAGTCAACAATAATCCATGCTCTAACATCTAACATAATACTAAATCAAAAGTATGTCTATAATATAGTCAACAGTTTCATGATCAATATCAAAAGGTGTTAAAGGGAGGTGGGCACTACAGAAGCGCTCTAGTAGATAGACATGCAAAATGTGAAATCATACGTTTAGCATGTAAATTCCTAAAATGTGGCCTCATGGACTGTAATGATAGTAGGATTTGTACAAAAAAATTTATTTAAAAGGCATAAAGGGATTTTTTGTAGTAGATGTTTTGCTATATCCGGATGTGACTGATAATGGGTGGAATGATATTAGGGATTATATGTTTACTTTGTTTAAATCCTGTAAAATACTCCTTTTAAATATGGTAATATATGAGTTACAGTCTCCTGGATGAGCTGATTTCTTGGGCTTGAATATATCACTTTTCTTCTTCGATTACGATATGAATTGATAAAAATAAATAGATCCTCTAATTGACTAATTTGGGAAATAAATTAATGATTAACTAAGAGAAATATTCTTGGATATAAGGATTTCTTTGATCTCCTTAAAAAAATTTCATGGGAAAGGAAAGTGGATACACAACCTCCTTATAAAGCTGACTCCTAGAGTTTCTTGTTTGAATATTTTTTTTTATTTTTATGCACATTTTGTGTTAGGGGTTCTTTAAAGAGATTTCTTTCCAAAATAAAAACCTGAAGTGGGTCTAAATGGGAGATTAACTACATAAACATCTAGAGGGCATTCAATTTGATAGGATTTTGGTTGGTATTTAGAACCACTCTGGCAGTCGACACAAAAGTTGCAATTAAAAAAACAATGTGATAGGATACTATCTATATATGGAAAGAGAATTCAAGGTAGAAGTGAAAGCTTTGTCAAAATACAAACAAAAAAATATTTTGTCCTTGCAAGTGTATTTCTTATACTGGAATAACTAGTTGGTAATTTACTCTTACTTGGAAAATGGAAGTTTGGATTATCAATTGCATGAAGGGCCAGATGGAGGTGTGATACTGGACTAGGATAGTGAGATAAAGGTAGGTCAAGGAGAAGAACTTGTGGGAATACTTGGATACATTCCACCTAAATAAAGATAGTCCTGGAAAACCACTCTTAGAGGTGATGTGAACAGACTTGGTGTTGTGATCATAGAGCCCCTCATACCCACATCACTCATCATTCCTATGCATGGTTCATCTCTCCCTAACTTTCATAATTTTTGTTCTTTAGTTGTTTATTTGCAGCGAAATAAAATTTTAAATGTAGAATTATCATAGAATTGATATTTTTAAATAAACTTGTTTTCAAAAAAAAAATATGTCATACCATAGCTTGCGCAATTAAAATATTCCTTAGTAGACAAGTATAAACTCAAACCCTCATTTTGAGATGATCTAAAAAATTCCTAACAAAATGAGATTGCTACAGTACCCTTTTTATTGACAAGTTGAAGTTGAGTACCCTGTAAATATGTTGACCGCTCACTTGTTAAAATAGATAAATCACAAGTTTCAGAGACTTGCAAAATAACCTTCATAACTCCAGAAAGGAGACGTTAAGTTCTTAAGTGTACTTTTTAATGTGAGGAGTCACTTCAATCCTTGTATCGACCTCGAATGATCATTTTTGATCTTTTAACGCCCTTCTAGGAGCCTTGTTAGACCATCTTGCTGCTATAGGAAGCTATTAAATTTTAAATTTTGGTTTTCGTATTGGCTCTCCATTTGAACCTTGAGCAACGAAATTTCTATCCATCTTCGCAGACCTCTAGTAATTTCAATATACAATTTCCTAGAACCTTCAATTTGGGGAAAAACACTCTTCTTGATTGTAACACCTGCTTAAAACACACACAAATACAACATTGAAAAACTCAAATAACTTTTGTTTTACTTACTTGGAGTTTACACGTCAACACAAGTAACCAGAAGGGGCTACAACCAACTCTCAATAAGCTTGATGCAACATTGGCCGCATAGGCAACAAGGAAACATAAAACACCCAACATGAATAAAAAAAAATCTTTAACAAGGCACAATGTAAAAGTGCAAACACATTACAGTTACAGTTAAGGCCATCCCATGATGTAAAATATTGTAAGGTTATGTATTTACAAAAATTTCTTTCAAACTTAACTTTACGATCTAGAAGATTCATGTTTTGATTTGCACCATTCTCTTAGAAAGGTGAACTTCTTCCTTTCATATTATTCACAAATTAGCTCAAGACCAATTTTTCTAAAGGAGAATCATTCTATAATATGTCAATAACTTTCTTAATTCATTGATTTAAGAACATTTTCCATTTCTCACAGGGTTAATTAATCTTACTTAAGCCACTGAAAATTGTTCCATGCCTCTATTGTATAGGTGACAAGTACAAGCTCCGATTGAGGGAAAGTACCATTTTAGGTTCAGAACAATAATCTTCTTTATTTAAGGATAAAAAATTTAACATTACTTAAGAAATATCACAATGGACCAAGGCAAGGGTTAAGGGAAATAGGTCAAAAATAATTCATCTTCAGGGTCTCATTGCTTATTCACTCACCTTTTACTAAGGCTAATAATTTATCAAGATTGGTTAAAAGTTTCAATTAGATTTTTCTTGATTAAGTTTGAAAAAGGAAAAAAATTTACATTTCAAACAATTGAGAGACATTGAAGGGTTTCTTAATAAATTTCCTCCTACTTATACAACCTTATTATCTTCCAAAAACTAATTAATGATTACACCATAAGATCATTTAAGGATTCACTATAAAAGGATAATGTTGATTAATTTACCTTGGGGAAAAACAAGGTATATAAATATTTTTATTACCAAAAATAGTTTCCTCTTTGATCTCTTAGGGCTCAAATGTTATCAAGTAGATCACATCTACATTAATTTATTCATATATATACTTTAGTTTAACTTTTATAAGGATTATCCAACCCATTTTTTTATACTTATAAATTCATTTTTACTATGCCTTAGAAGGGTTTACAACTCAACATTTTATCTCAAGAGCAAAGTTTATCATTACTCGTTTGTGAAAACTATACATGGCTACATCAATTCTTTCCAACACGACGCACAACCCAAAGGGGAAAACCAACTCTATGGAACCATGAGTAGGGAACAAGAGAGTAATAACATTGGTCACGCCATGTTATACTATTCTAAGAATTTAAATAATATAGTAGAATCTCCCATAACCATGCAGTAATCAACTTTTATATTTTCCACGATAACAAAACAAGCCAAAGTTTCAATAGTTACGACAATAATACTCCACAACACCTAAAAATAAGGCACTAGTTTCTTCAAAATTCCCCACATATCCCATTCCATAGTTTTACAACATAAAGTATTCGTACAAAATAACTTCACAACCAATTTTGTTGGAAAATTCTACAATTCTTTCCCACATCTACTCACATAAGCCTTCTGTAATAATTAATAACATGAGTCTATTCACGATAACTAAGCAAGATAAGACCACACAAAGTAGCAATAAGCTACTGTCTAACAATACCAAGAAAGGAAACATTCTATTCGAAGAATTGGATCAAAGCTCTAAATATTAACAACCCCTTAATTTAATTAAAATTTCCACCATGCCAATACAAGAAGAAAGCCTTATACTCTAGTTATGTACATTGTCTCAAAGCAACGAAAAATTTAACAATCATTTGAGAAGGGACCACTAGCCTGATGAGATTGAGAACTAATATTCAAAAGAACAATCTAAAATCTTCAAAAAGTACCAAAAGCATAGGCTAAAATACTAAATTCTGAAATGAAAAAATTGAACAATGAATCCAGCAGAAAACACAGGCTTCAAAGGTTAACACAAAAGGTTGGGTGTATTAAAAAAATTTAATCATGTAATCATGTAGATTATAGGATGGAAATATAATACACGACCACCACTCAAAATTGTTTATAAAGGGAAAGAAGTAATACTAGTTTCGGCCATTGACTCCAAGGAATTTCACAATCATTCAAGAAAAGGCCACTGCCCTTATAGGCTAGTAACAACAAGCGAGAGAAAAAGGGAGTTTAGTTAAACAAGAGCATTCAAAACATCATACAAGTTTTATAACACTAAGGATTCACAAACCTCCACAAAAAAGGTCTATGGTTCGGTTTAATTATAAGGAATAAATTTACTCTTTCTCAACACAACATCTTTAAAATCCATTCTAACATAGGTACTAACATAAATTACTAACTTCCTTTATCCAAACAACACCCTCCATTATAAATAAATAAGATTATCGATGCATATTTAGTTTACCCCAAATGTTAATAAGCTTCATATAAATTTCCATCGCAAACCATTAAGGTATTTATATGCATAGAAATATAACCAATCTTAATTAACAACATTAACATTATAAAATATAAAACAACAAGATTGGCAATATAATATGCCACCAACAATCTTCCCGAGAGGGAAATTAGACCAAAGAAATTTTAGTAATAACTGGGTACTGGAAAATTTCACAATTGTAACATCAAACTTAGGTTATTCAAACATGGTTATGGTTCAAGCTTGATGATGATGGTCAAGGTACCTCATAAGGAAGACTTTAAAAATATAGGAACAAGTCTAATGATCAATAGGGATTATAAACAAGCAATATCCAAATATTTTGTCCTCAAAATTCTACATTCTAAAAGTTTCTAAACCAAAACTCCAACCCGTCTTAGCCCAAACATTGATCACTCCAATCCTACAATATTTCTTTCCCGGGATCAAAAGGTTATCAAATGGGCTTGAGAGTGAGCTAACAAAGTGCAACAAAAAGGATGATAAACTTGAGTGAAAAACAAGATTTTCATTGATACCACAGGTTGTCTTGCCCAACATAAATTACTAGCTATAAACAACATGATCAATGTGATACTTAAACAAAGGAATGTAGATAAAAAGGTCGAAGGTTGATCACTTGAGAAAGGAAACATAATAGCCAGAGGAGAGGAAATTACATCTTAGTTGTTCACCTAACACTAACAACTATTATAACAAAACAAGAATATTTCGAGAGGAAAGGAGGGATTTCTCCACAAGGTGTCCAACCCACAACAAAAGTAGCAGCGATAAACATATTTTAGGAAAAGGGTGGTTCAATTTCATGATATTTTTAAACCTAGTAAATGTAGCAATGAGTAAAATTATCTTTCCTGGTTTCCATCTTCTACAAGTCGCATGGACACCGCACAGACCAGCAGCAAAAATCTTCAAGTCTAATCTCCCCTCTTCTACAGGCTAGGTGCTCCAACTCCATTCCTATCCATGTTTAGCATGGGTGGAGAGCTCCATTTTATAAGTAACATCAAACAAAAACAATAGTTGTCTCATGGACTTCCATGACTGTAGTATACACAAAAAAATGGGTTTGTTGAAAAAGGCCCAGTACACACGTGAAAAACAGGGATAAAGTGAGACTCCACAACCTTGCAACATCCTCATAGTCTGCATCAAGAAGGGAATGGTTAGAGCATGGTATGGACATCCAATGAGCATAAATGAACATGGATATTTGTCAGGTGTAGAAGAATATGCCTCCAAAACAACATATGTAAAGTGTGGGAGCATCCACAAAGCATGCAAACCATTGAAAAGATGCCACAAAGCGATCGGGGGGTCTCATGGAATGGCCACAAATGCAGTGAAATTACAAAAAGAGTTTGTAAAATAGCTTAGGAGCAGGGTAAGAACATACATCGAAGCACAATGAAAAACCATTTTCTATTCAATTGTAGTCGCGGGAGCCTAAGAGGCCACGTATGGAAAATGTGTAAGAAAACACAAGGCAGGAAAACCATTTGACAAAAAGCCTCAAAGAGATGAGGTCGTAGGAATGTCATGGTTGTAGGATCTGTATAGGGGAAACTCAAACACAACCCTACATCACCAAAAGCAACCAAACATGTGTCTAATTTGTTCAACTCACCTTTACCAGCATGCATGTAGCCAATGCTAAAAAGGAGCTTTGACATAGGTAGGGGGAAGACTTATTCCAACAGTATTGGAATGTAAACAATGGTGCACAATCTTGAGACCCAAAACAGGAATCCCTCCACCACACTAATGCATATAGGAAATGTGCATTCAACCACCAAACTTTCTCACGTATCCAGCCAAAAATGGCGTGCGTAGGTTACAACAAAGCCAGGCATAAATTTAATTTAAAAAGTTGTAATAAACATGCACCCAACATTTATTAGAAGTTTTAAAGTCTAATCAATGACCCCCTATACAAATCCTTCACAAGAGGAGCTCATGCGGCCAGAGAATATTGGGTGAAGGAATATAGTAAGGTCATGGTAGATTTGTAAATTAAAATAATAAATGACATAAGGTGTGGCCACCCACAAGGAATGTCCAACACATCTAGCATTAAGGAGGTTTAATAGAATGGCAGGTCACCATCGAATCCACCCACCTCCTGCCAAACAAGGAATAAAAAATAATCAGTTAGGATTTACATCCTCTCCCTCACGCCAAACAAGAATAAATTGCCATAATTTTTAAAGTATGTGTGGGGGCCAAGGGGGAGCAAACTGGTGATTGAAGTTTTGAAAACAACCATTATACAACAATCAACCATGATGCCGCAACAACACAAGCTCCTCCCCTTTTATGCGAACCTATGCTCGTTCAATGGGAATGAACAAAAGGATATAATAAAATAACCTAAGATAATTAATATTGATATTGATAATAAACAACAACGAAATAATAATAAAAATAATCATCGATCGACAATCAAAATAATAATAATAATATTATTATCCCCTTTTTCCTTTTTTTATTTTATTTTTTTTATAACTCAAAATAATTATTAATCATAACGATATTGATTGAAGGACAACACGAAAAATAATAATAATAATAAAATATTGACAATTAAAAATTATTATTATTATATAGATATTACTTTTAGCTGGACACGCCCTAACAACACCAAAATGACATACAAGTGACCCCTTTGGATTCGAGAGCACGATTTTCCTTTAATAGGGTAATCGTAAAGGACGCTTCAAGGTCCAAAACTAGAGGCATCGACAATGACATAGGGATGAAGATGGAGAGGGAAGATGTTAATCCTTCACTATGACTAGGTCAAAGTAAAACAACAATCAACGGGGCACACACATCCCTTCCATGCTTAGCAATCAGGTCACCGAGGTGAGAACTAGGTAACGTCGAATGGGGCATTACATTTATAGTTTGGAAAGGGATTTTTGTAGGCCTCTAGTCACAGTTTGATTAGGTCAAACTGGACCAATTACGACATGTCGCTCCAGAAAACAGTACAATGTTTGAAAACTATTTTCTAGTTCTTAGTCCCGTCAACTATGATGAACTCTCCATATATAAGGGAGCTTGTAGGAAGTTCCTCATTGTGCATTCATCCATATAACATTAGTTTTAGATGTGGTTTTTTGAGCCCTCGAGATAACTTTTGATCATTAACAACTAGCTCATTTACGACCAATGGTCTTGGAAAACTAGCCGCCAAACGTAATATGTTCGCCAATTCCAAATTCTGTCAATTCCTATGAACTCTTGGTATATTTTTGGACACATAAATTTAATTGTGGTGTGTTTTTTCATCAAAAAATAACGTTTGAAAGTGGTTTCTTAGCCTCCTAGCCTGAATTGAATGTTTTTACAACTAGCAGGAAAACATAAAAAGAAAGTTCTAGGACCCTCGTCGGGTTACCAAACCAACGTGGAAACTTGTTGACACTTGTAAATAATTTCTTGGAATTCTATCTTGTGGATTGTTGTGTGAAATTTGACTTTTGGGAAAATAATATTTCTCTCTCTTTCATTTCTCTTTCTCTCTCCTTGGTTACGAAATGAAGTGAAATGAATACATATTTCTAAACCTTTTATTTCGAATTAAAATTATTATTATTTTTATATGTAAATCGGAAACTAAAGACATTAATTATGTTAGACTAGGGTGGATGCCATGCCAGTGATTTATCGTTGATTTCATGCTCACATGGTTTAGAAGGATGCAAGAAGGATGGTGATAAGGTGATGTGAAATTCTTTTTTTAGTATTGAAATTTATATAGGTCATTGTAAAATGAATATATGTATAATGTAGTCCCATGTTACAAAAAAATTCTATTTGAAATTTGCTAATATGTATGAGATGTTATTTTTAGGGATACCTTAGGAAATGTGAATTTAATCATAAGTTCAATTTGATTCATAGTAGCATATGGTAAAAATATTTGATATATATATAAATGAATTTGAATTTAATATCTTGTAGTGTATTTTCAGTGTTAAATAGATGATTAAATAATTGGTGTTTTGTTTATTACCTTGAAAATGTAATGAAAGAATCTAACCACAACAGTCAACCCTAGTATAAGATTCATGCATAACTTGTCTTCATGCGTGATTCTTCTTAGCGTATAATAAATTGAAACCATAGAATGAACTTAAACATTTTTTCTTGATGGAACCTCCTAGCTTAGGTAAATAAGACCCCTAGTTTGTGTTATCATCATGATCAGTATGTTTAGCATTATCGTCGTGAACCTAATGGTTAGGAATGACCTGGAAAAACATTATCTGGATTAAGTAGAACTAACACCTCCTTATTATCCTAGTCGTCAACCAAGTATTGGGAAGTTAGATCTAGGAATTTTCTTCATTGTCAAATGAATTCCATGTGGGATCTAGATGTCACAAAGGGACCTAGTAAATAGTTGTACTATGACTTAAACTCTTGTTAATGATCTCTTTAGTTCCTCATAGCTAAATGTGTTACTTGGCTAGTGATAATACAACGCCTTGATCTTTTACGAAGGGTTTATAGGGTAAATATGTTTTCACACCTTAATCTGATCTAAAATAGGGCATAGAACCCTGAGTGTAAATTAGAATTAAACTAAACTTCAGTTTATTAAGAGGTTAACTTGTGGGTAGAAGATGGTAAGTAAATCCTTACTAATGAAATTGATTTGAAAGATGTTGACCTTAGAGAACCCGGGAAAATGGAATCTTGGTCCCATAATCCCTTTTTATGCCCTTTTATGACATTAAAAATAAAAGATAATTCACATGCGAAATCGTGAAATGCAGAAACCTAGGATCTTATCTTGAACAAAAATCATGTATAGTTCATGTGTAGTTTATAATGCTTCTAATCCTGCACTTCTTCAAGATGTTAGACATGTACTTTCGTACAACTCTTTTGTTATAAAGTGATGCAAATAATGAGACCATAAAGTGATGTAAGAGTAAAATATTCAAGAGTGAAACGAGATTTGAGGTTAGGAATAATGTCACTTTTGGATTCCTTATAACACAATTAAGCATTTCATGTGTTACAATGAATATGAATTGCCCTTGGTGAGATCAAACTTTGAGAAAACAAAAGATACATATAAACCTAAATAGAATTTCTTCATATGGAAAGTGTTGAATGGATTCAACGAGTTTTGAACTATTTTAACTATGATATGGAAATAAGGATACCATAATCGAAGAATGTTCATGGAAAAATGTATCCTGAATCTAAATCTCCTTTAAATCCTAAGTTTTTTTCTTGACATCACGTCAGATTCACTTGTGTAACAAGGGTAAAATTTAAACATTGAATAAACACTTGAGAAACATATTCTTAACATAAGAATGAGAGAATTAAGAACTTTTTATGCAATTTGAAATATGCCAAAAATTATGTAAGTTATGGAGATTGTTATAACAGATAAAGAACCAACTTAAATAGTCGAATTATAAGTTGAATGTGAAATGAATTTAAGAATCTGTAGGTAGAAGATGGATAAAATTATCCTTGTATAAAAATATTCTTGGAATGTTAATCGTAACTAATATGTAATCATGGTAATGATGTGTTGTGGGTTTGTCAATCCTTGGGTCCCTTTTTTTGATGGTTGGGTCATTACTAGTATTCTTGCATTGGTGAAAGTATGGCATCAACATGTATATGGTATTGTCGTGTGTCTATGTGAGTCGATGACTTATGTAAGTGTCTTATGTGTTGTTGAGTTTCTCTACTTGGAACCTTGTGGTGTTGTATAGTGAGCAATGTAGAAGAAAAGAAAAAAATTATCTTGGTATTATTACTATTGTATTTGTGTGTGTAATAATGTGGGTGTTACACCCTATCACATCATAATTCTAGAGAATGCGGCATCATTTCTTTAATAATATTTTATTTTATTCTTTTTTAGAGTGCTTGGCGGTGTTGTTTGTTATCATGTGCAGTAAAGTGGTGGAAAAACTCTATGACATCATCTAGATAAGGAGCATCAAAGTGTTGTTTTATTAATCATATATGGACATAAAGTGTATATAAATTAAGGCTTCATAATTATCAAGCCCAAATTTTCAATTTTGTTTATACATTTTGTAATAGTGCATTTTCATTTTCACCTACATAAAGTGTGTACACATTAAGGCTTCATAATTATCACGCCGAAATTTTTATATTTGTTTATACATTTTGTAATAGTGCATTTTCATTTTCACTTAAATCTCTTTTTATCCCAATTTTATATTTTCATCATTATGTATATTCATGTAATTTGGTATATAACAAACTACAAATATGTGAAATACATTTATTTGAAAAATATCAATAGATATCAATTTCAAGTATTTTACTTTAGATTTTACACATATCATATTCATTAAAAATTCCACTACATTATGTTTATGTTTCTCATAGAATGATGAAAACTAAATCAAGGAAAAAATGGTCTCAAACTCTACGATATGACCAAAATAATACTATTTTTTAATTGAATTTTTTAAATTAAAAAGAAATAAAAAAATTAAGTGACAGTTAAATAATTGTTAAATTTATAGTTAAAATTACCTTGTGATGGCTAAATGAACATCAAATTAAATATTAAAATACCACCTTACACTGTAACACCATCACATCTCACCCCTTGTTACCATTGTAGAATACATGTCAACATAATAACACAAATTTAGACTAAAATATTATTTTCATTTTTATGATATTTTCTTTAAATGAAAGAATTGCATAAAAGTATATCTAACACATATCAATAAGATGTGTAGCCATAAGCAATAAACATATTTTATAACAATAGAAAAATGGAGAGGTACATACATCATCAAAGTGGAGCCACATGAGGAAGATTTGTAGAGAGATGTTCTAGAGTGTTAATAGATGAATGCTTCCCACCAAAAAGTAAGTTTTTTAGTAGAGGTATGCCACCTAGGAGAAGTATCGCCCCTATAAAACATTACATTGAAAATAATATGAGGTGAACTTTAATTTTAAAGTTTGTATGTTAAAATTTAGGGCATGTTTATTCTTTTCATAATTTTAATCTTGCAATTTACGTCATTTTGAAAATGAGTATAATTTATATTTCTAAATGTTCAAAAAATAATTTAATTGTTTCAACTTAAGATAGCTTTGAATGGATTTAATTCCATATCTCAACTTTCGAGATGAACCTTCTAACAATTTTCTTATATGTTTATACAGTTATACTTGTCTAACATCCACTAAAAGCCTTTTTTTCATAAAATTGCATGATTTGTTTAAGAAAAATAAAAGTCTAGTGAAATGTGGTATTTTATTGTAAATGGATGATTATCATGAAAACGTGTCATTTTAAAACCTTTTAGATTAGGTTTCAACATGTAATATGAAAAACCTATTTACGAGTACAATCAAAGAAGTTTCCAAAATCGCTAGAAATCAATTTAATATATTTGATTCTAGATCAACCTAGCTCATTGAGCTATGTTTTATAAGAGGTTGGAGGACCCTTAATACGATGAGGAAAACTTACAATATTGAATGTACAATGAGCTCACAGATTTGGTTATTGCTTTAGGGTAATATTCATTAAGACTTAGCTTGATCAGTTGTTCTTATTGAGAAGGCATAGTGATTCCTAAAATAACAATTAATTTTGTAGTTATTCATTGAAGTTGATTCTTATAGAAGAAGTGTCATGGGGTGAATTCTAGTAACTGTGTTTGGTGAATATTATGTTGTGTACCTATTCTCAAACGATAAGTGTGTACATATTCACACGAGAATGTGTAGTGAATCCCAATCTCAGTGCAATGTATGATTAATAATTGTAATAATTGTTGGTGTCCCTATTTACATATAGAATTCATTTAAATCAATAGTTGATTGATTCCTTATTTGAATATAAATGTGTTTTGTCCCATTTCTACATTATACTGAGCATATTTGAATATATTCACATGTGTATAATAATATTTTATTATTTGAAAAAATGTGGATGCATTTCTCACATTATATACATATCAATTACAAAAATTAAATTCAAGCTTGTTGAGAGGGAGATTATGTTAGAAAAATAATATTTAGTGCTCACATTAATGATAAAATATATTTATATGGTATGTAATGATATTATAATACCATAAAGTTGTTAATAAACAACTCAAGTAAATAGGAGTTTGGCAAGAGATTTAAGGAGAGTGTGTTACGAGTTGTTAGTGAGTGGTTATAGAACAAGTTATAGCTTTACTTGTTTGTAGGATATGCAGGGGGTTCATTAGCTAAGCACATGCATTCACATTGAGGTAATTAAAATTGATAAAATAAAACTCAATATACCGATAAACATTATGGGGTGAAAACGTTTAATTTAATATATTTTGAATTACGTATTGGGGGTAGGTTAAAGATGTGGGCCTAAGGAGAGGTGGAGTTGATTTAAATATTAAATTAAAATATTTGACCCTTATTTT